>CANXME010002364.1:0-266080 GCA_948144175.1 Closterium sp. NIES-65 | reverse complement strand
GGGGGTCTACGATAGCAGCACCTGGCGCGAGGAAGAGAGGCGGGGGTGGGAGCGGGCAGTGCGGTAGGGGAAGAGGCGGGTAGTAGGGGACAGACTCGTCAAAAGTGACGTCCTGAGAGGGCAAGACCGGCGCGAGGTGGCGTGTTAAAAACTGCCAACCAGGTGCGTCCGGGAACAAAGCCGAGGAAGACGCAGGGAACAGCACGAGAGGAGCTTGTCCGCAGACGAATCGCGAACAAAAGCTCGAGATCCCCAGACCCGGAAACGCGACGCATCGCCACCTCCCCCGTCCACAGCAGTGTGGGCGAGGTCTCCGGCAAGGAGACACGGGCCAGAGGTTGAGCTGATGCGCAGCGTACCGGACCGCAACGGCCACAGAAAATGAGGGGCAGCCGCATGGATCAAGGAGGTACGAGCGACCTCCATGACCAGGCCAATGCGGCGCTCCGCAACCCCATTCTGCCGTGGAGAGGCCGGAAGCGTGAACGACTGCTCAATGCCGTGCTCAGCACAGTAGGCTGCCAAGAGTCGGAGAGGAGAACTCACCACCTCTGTCAGAGTGCAAGCGCAGGACAGGAAAGTCCGAGCGGAAACGCTCGCTGAGCGGGAGACGAGACTCTGCAGATCCAAGGGATCAAAACATCAGGGACCTCACCCTTGGTGCGCAAGGGGAAGACCGTGGTGTAGCGCGAGTAGTCGTCAACAACGATCAGAAGTACGTACCTCTCCTGACCCTGACCACGGACGCGGCTGGGCCCCACACGTCCATGTGGAGCGTCTGCAAAGGAGGTCGTCGGCGGGGAAACGAGGAGGAGTGGAGGAGCGGCGCGCTGCCGCCCCTCGACACAGGGAAGGCAGGGAGGAGCAGGTGAGGGTGGGAGAGGAGGGAGAACCCTGGGAAGACCAGAGACAAGGTACCGGGAGTGCATGGCACGAAGGCGCTGCACAGACGGGTGGCCAAGTCGGTGGTGCCAGGGGACAGTTCGTGCGCTAGAGAGCGACACGAGCAGGGGGCAGACAGCTGACCTGACGCGGACGCAAACGCAGACGCAGACGCAACGACCTGAGGGGAGGCAGTAGTCAGTGTGTACAGTCCGACCCCGGCTGCCGGTGAAGGTAGCCAAGTGGCGGCCCGTACGAGCACACGTGCAGTGTGTCACACGCTCGTAGGCAGGGGTGAACTGGTGAACACCCCCGTCCTGGAGAGCAGAACCTGCCACCAAGTTCGTGGAGAACGAGGGGAGGTGGAGACCTGACAGTGTGCCGGACGGGACCGCAGGGCAGGGAAGGACAGTGGAGGAGGTCGCAATGACCGGACCCCCCAGAGGGGTCAGCAAGGGAGACAGCAACTGGCCGGAGCGGGGCTCAAGGGCAGTGCGTCACGAAAGAAACAGCGAGAGGCACCTGAATCCAGCGTGAAGGTGTGCAGTGCTGCAGTCGACACAGTACCAGGGGGGGCAGACACGCACGCACCTAGAGCAGTAGCCTCACCAGCACCTGGGGTAGCAGACTCGTGGTACCTGGAGCAGCAGACGCACTCGTCCTAATGCCCGGGTCGGGCGGGACACTCAGGTACTCAGAACCCCTCTCCCCTAGTTAGACATCACATACATGGCAGAGAGAATAGCATCAAAGTCTAGAGCATAGATATCAATCCCCTTCTTCAGGAGATCAAGCCAGCGGGGCAGCTCAGTGGCCTGAGGGAACTGAACACGCCAAGCGTCGCTCAGACGAGCGAAGCAACGCTGTGTGGCGTGCGGTCCCCCACACGGCTGGCCAGTGCGGGTCACCAGTGCGAATGACGTACGTGCAGCTAAGGCCACCCCCCCCCCGTGCTGAGAGTACCACTCACGGACCTCCTGGGGCGAAGGGAGTGTGCTGCTGTCCCTGGCCACCGCCAGTGCCGCCACGCCACCACCCCCACCACCACCTCCTCGACCACCCCAACCCCTGCCGCCGCCTCGTCCACCGCCACCCCCACTACCTCCTCCCGCCCCGGCCACCTCCCCGCCGCTGGCCGCCACCCCCACCACCGCTTGCCACCTCCCCCACCCGCTCCACCCCCCCCGCGACCACCTCCCCCACCACCGCCACCCCCGCTGTCACCACCACCGCTCTTGCCCCCTTTGCCCTTGCCGCTGCGGCGTCCGCCCGAAGCAGACGCAGTCCCGACCTTCTCAGCACCAAGGAGGTCCGACAGCAGCAGCAGAGGCGGATAGAGGGAAGAAGGGGGGAGGGAGAAAACCCCTCAAAGAACGGGGTGCGGGGGTCACCGCGAGAGGCACCTACAGCGACTATGCTAGTCTCGGCTGCAAGGAGTTCCTTCTCGAGGAGGGCAATGGTGAGCTCGGTGGGGCAGCGAGCGAGGAAGTGGTCCCTGACTGAGCGCAGCGAGTCAGGGAGGCGCGTGGCTAGGTGGTAGAGAGTGATCCAAGAGCGGGGGTGGGTTCGTGGCGAGGAACTCATCAGGGCATAGCGGCGCGGAAGCGAGCCTCACTAGTGCGGAGGTGGGTAATGAGGTCAGCGATAGTTGTGAAAGGAAGCTAAGTCTGGGAACAGGTAGGGAAGAGAGAGACGGCCTAGAGCAGCAGAGGCCGGTGAGGAGTATAGCGGGCAACGACAGCAGTGTACAGTGCCTGTGCAGTCTTGTGCTGCCCAAAGTGCTCGCGCTCATCTATCGGCAGAGAGTTGCGGATAGCGAAGCGAGCATGGGCGTCACGAGTCATGCCACTGTGAGCGAGCAGTGCTGTCGGCAGTAGCAGGAGGAGCAGTAGCGTGGCCTAGGCGTGATCGTACAGCGAGATGTCTTCCTTGGCAGTGAGCTGTAGGAAGAGGTGTAGGTCATCAAGCCAGGTGTCGAACTTCACTTGGCGCCCCCTCAGCATCGAAGGCTAGCACGGGAGGGCTAGCCAGGTAGTAGCAGTAGAAAAAAACAGCAGGAGCAGTAGGTAGGGTATGGCGGCGCGGCTCGGTACAGGTAGGGCGGCGCGGCTCGGTATAGGTAGGGCGGCGCGGCTTCGGGTCGGGCGGCGCGGCTCGGTTCGGGCGGCTCGGGTCGGGCGGCGCGGCTCGAGTCGGGCGGGCTCGGTTCGGGCGGCTCGGTTCCGTTAGGGCCGGGCTGTTCGGATGCGGGCGGCGCGGTCTAGGTGGGGCCGTTCGAGGCGGCTAAGGGGAGCGCGGGGAGCGGGTGGGGTTGGGGACGGGGCCGACGCGGGCTGTAAGGGGTAGGGACGGGGCCGACGCGGGTCTGTTAGGGGTAGGGACGGGGCCGACGCGGGCCTCTAGGGGTAGGATCGGGGGTCCGACGCGGGCCTCTAGGGGTAGGATCGGGGCCGTCGCGGGCCTCTAGGGGTAGGGACAGGGGTCCGTCGCGGGCCTCTAGGGGTAAGGACGGGGCCGTCGCGGGCCTCTAGGGGTAGGCTCGGGGCCGACGCGGGCCTCTAGGGTAGGCGCGGGGCCGACGCGGGCCTCTAGGGGACGAGCTCGGGGCCGACGCGGGCCGTTAGGGTTAGGCGCGGGGCCGATTCGGGGCCTCTAGGTGCAAACAGCGCGGGGCCTACAGGGCCTCTAGAGGCGTGAGAACGTCGAGGCGCCCTAGGGCAGGTAGGCAGATAGGCAGGTAGGTAGTGGTGGGCCCTTAGGAAAAACGGTCCTAGGAAGGGACCTGCTCTATACCATGTTGAACGAGGAATGGAATGACTAAGAACGAATGAGTACAAATATGGAAACCAGAAGTGTGTACCCCCTATAGGCTAACCCACTGTAGCCTAAACAACTACAAACATTAGATATAATGTTTGACAGAGAGTTTGTAGCTATTCCCATGTGCAGATTTTGTACTCACCTCTCCACTGAGTGGCTGAATAACATCAGGAAGGACCATTTGATTCTGTCCAATGAAAACAACTCTTTGGAAAGGTGACAATTGGGCAACAAAAATTAGTTCAAGTTAAGGAATGTGCATCAACATCTGAGCAAATTTCATGATACATTTTATGATGGACATCCTCAAGGGCAGTTTTCACACGGGGAAAAAAAAACGTTTTTCTAGGAAAGCACCCATCTTTCCATTCCTGCTCAAACAAGTCTCCTTCCACCCTATCTTTCCCTTCCTGCTCAAGCTGGTCCTCTTCACCCCATCTTTCCCTTCCTGCTCAAGCTGGTCTTTCTTCAACCCATCTTTTCCTTCCTGCTCAAGCAATTCTTCTTCCATTAGGTTAGACAACCTTGAGCTTGCTCAACTTCTCAAACTCATCTCACAATTACCTGAGAACTCTTCTCACAAGTTTCTTGCAAACTCTTGTTCTTCTACCTTAGATCTTCAAGCCAACTACTTAGTACGTGCGTCCATAGGTAAGATTACATACTCTAATTGTCCAGAACATCAATTTCGTGTCTCTAATATTGTTTCTTTCACCCTTTTTTTGTTGTTGTTGCTGAAAAGCTTCTTTGTTATGGTTATTTTTATATTGATTGCCTTATCTTGATTGCTTTCCCCATGTCGAATCCCGTGTGTGTTGTCTTTCAGCCGCTCAAGAAGAAAGCTTCCCCGCTGGATTCAAAAACGTGTGTGTGTATCAATGTGTGTGTTTACCCTTTTAACTACATTTTCCCCCTTGAAATCTTTGTTGTGTTGTCATGTTTTCAACTACTATTATAGACATGCACTCTTGGAACATTATCATTTGTGAATGGTTTCATCGCAATTCTCTTTCCTTATTAACTTCTAGTTGCACAAGAATTTCACCAATAGCATCCATTGACGCTATTGTTTTTTACACAATTGTATTTTACATATGTAGATTTTATAATCCTTTTCCATTTTTTACGAACTCCAGTGTGCAGTTATAAGTGTGAGAGTTGTAACTGCAACTATGTAGTAATAATTTTGTATCATGTATGACGATCTGTTGTCATGTAAGAGCATCAACTAATGTGATATTTTGTTGTTTGTTTTTTATCTTTCCAGATGTTCTGACAATTTCTGGTTCTCAATTCATTGAGTAGCTGTTTTTGAGCCACTCTCTGCAATTCAAGTATGTGGTTCCGTAATACCAAGTATGAATAGTGTTGAACATATTCTGACAATGATTATGCGTTTTTCTATTTTAGTAGTTTTACGTTTTTCTTCAAATTTTATATTTTCGTTTCATTATAGCTCATTAAACTGAAGGTTGGATCCATTGCTAATCAAAGAATGCGTAAATTATCATAGTGGATATTTAGATAATCGTTGTTACACTGCACTATGGAATGAAATTTCTACCTATGTTTATTATTGAATATTGTAATTATTGTTTAATGTTGAATATTTTCTCTTTAAACAATGTGTTTCATGTGTGAAACTAACTGAACAGGAAAAATGAATTGACTAAGTCAGAGTTGGGTACAAATACAACCCTAGCAAACTGTACCCCATATGTGCTACCCCACTATAGCCTACAAACATGCATCAGCTATAATAATCTGACACACCCCCATAGGCAAAGTGGGGGAGAACAAGGGGTCACAAGACCAGTCAAGCAAAGCAAAACAAGCTCAGGGTGGATCACAAAGTCACCACACAGTCCGAGCACAAGAGCAAGGCCAGAGGCCAGTTCACATGCAGGAGTACAGACATATATATAAAAACTAGACAAGCAAGAGCAGGTATATATATGTCAAAGTACAAGTAAAGTCAAGAAGAGAGCAAGTGAGGCAAGACAGGTACAAGACCCAGCTGGGTACAAAAGCGCTGATGGTCGCAAGGCGCAAGTGCCTTGGTGAACACATCAGCAGTGTTGGCCTCAGAGGCCACGTAAGCAAGTCGCAACTGACCACGCTGCTGCAGCTCACGAGCAAGGAAGTAGCGGAGAGCAATGTGCTTCGTTCTGTGCTCCAAGCGCTGCTCTCGACACAAGGCCAACATGGCCTTGTTGTCTACGTACAGCACTGGAGGAGAACGAGGCAGCTCTCCAAGGTCAGTCAGCAGGTAGGTGAGCCAGCGAAGCTCCTGTGCAAGCCATGGCCCCGGCGTAGATCTCAGCCTCACAACTGGAGCGAGAACCGAAGACGAGCGAGTAGACCGCCACGAGACAGAGCCGGAACCAAGGCTGAAGGTGTAACCCTGTGACGACCGCTGCGTAGCCTGGTCGTCAGCCCAAGAAGCGTCTGCGTGGCCAGTAAGGACCACTGGACTCCGCCCTCCAAGCACTAGCCCCATGCCCGACGTACTGCACAGGTAGCGCAATACCCTCTTCGCTGCAGCCATGTGCTCTGGTCGGTGTCTCCCAGGAGCAACATAGCGTGCAAGGATGCTCAGAGGGTATGCAAGGTCAGGTCGTGTGCAGGTCATCAGGTACATGAGGCAGCCAACAAGCTCTGCATACGGACCACTCGACTCTACGGACTCATCCGAAGGCAGAGCTGAGAGTGAGTGGCGAGTAGGCAGAGGAGTGGCCTGAGGCGAGGAGTACGTGAAGCCGAAGCGCTGAAGGACCTGCTGCACCATGTGTGACTGAGTCAGGGTAATGGTGCGGCGTGCTCTGTCCCGAGTGATCTGCAAGCCAAGGTAGCTGCGCAGTTCACCCAGGTCTGTGCACGTGTGTCTCTTCAGCAGCTCGGACTTCACGTAGGCGAGTCCAGCAGTGTCCGCTGTGGCAAAGACCAAGTCGTCGACGTACACGAGGATGTAGAACGGCGGCAGGGAAGTGTCGGTGCGAAGAAACAGCGACGGGTCAGCAGTAGAAGGAGCAAACCCAAGAGCCGCAAGCGTAGTCCTCAGTGTGTCGTGCCACTCACGCGGTGCCTGGCGGAGACCGTAGACTGGCCGTCGGAGGCTCCACTGGGTGCCAGGAGGGAAAGTCCCAGTGAAGCCAGGCGGACGGCGCAGCCAGATCTCCTCGTGCAGGCTACCCTGCAGGAACGCAGTGCTGAAGTCGAGAGAGTGAAGCTCGTAGTCGCGCTGAGCGGCAATGTGCAGCAGCACCCGAAGAGTGGTCATCTTCGGGGTGGGAGAGAAGGTCTGAAAGTAGTCAACTCCCTGCCGCTGACTGAAGCCACGAGCCACGTAACGCGCCTTGAAGACAGGCGGCGAGCCCGGCGGCCGCTTCACCCTGAAGATCCACATGCCGCTGACGATGTTCGCCCCAGGAGGGGGAACCGCGTCAACGTAGGTGCCTGTGGACTTCCAGGAAGCCATCTCTGCATCCATAGCTGCCTGCCACTGAGAGGAGTAGGGACCCTCTACGGCCTCCGCGTAAGAACGCGGAGTCGGGATGTCTAGTGCATCCGGGTCTCCCTCAGGGGCTAGCAGTACAGACGCGAGACGAGGTGAAGCAGCGGCTAGACACTGGAACTCCTCCTGCCTGTCCTCTAGGACGTCCGTGCCAAGGGCACACTCACCCCCGACGGACGGAGGACAGGCGGACTCAGACTCAGCGACAAGACGAGCAGCGTAGTCTAGACGACAGCGCGCAGCAAAGTCGACAAGCTCAGTGACAAGGGCAGACGCAGCAGACGACTCGAAGGAAGGGTCAGTGACAGCAGTAGCAAGGAGACGCGTGACAGTAGGACTGGCAGCACGAAGAGAGTCCGACTCCGGGTCGGCAAGAGCAGGAAGAGAGGAAGCAGGAGGAGAAGGCAAAGGGGCACGCAGAGGAGCAGTGGACGGACGCAGTGACATCCGGTGCGTGCCAGGGACAGGAGGAGGACGCTGACGCGACCCGCGACCACTAGCGCGCTCAGTACGAACAGGCGACGCAGGACGAGACGCAGGCTCACGACGCTCAGTAAGACCTCCAGTCGGACCAGCGTAGGGAGAAGGAGCAGGCAAAGGGGAGGCAGGCTGTAGCTGTGGCTGTGACCGGACAGGCTGCGGACCCTCTAAGGGAGGAGGAGGAGGTGTAAGACCAAGAACCTGCTGCAGGAGCGGAACGAAGTACGGTCGGGGCCGCGCGGCGACGCCAGAAACAGCAGGAACAGCACCAGCACCCCCGGCAGGAGCACCCACTCCAGCAGCACCTCCAGCAGAACCACCAGAAGCTCCAGAACCTCCAGCAGCAGCACCAGGAGCACCGTCAGTCGGACCACCAACCGCAGGCTCAGCGCCAACGTCCTCAGCAGGACCAGCTCCAGGAGAACCCTCAGACCCAGCAGCTCCAGCACCCACAGGACGAGCACCGCCAGGTCGCGTGGCAGCAGCGCCCTCCGCAGCCGAAGAACCACCAGCACCAGCGGCACGCCTCCAGCGCCGGGCAAACCACTCACGCAGCTCCTGTGGAGAGAGCGGCTCCCGGCGAGACGAAGCACCCCCAGGCACAGCACCTCCAGGCTCGGCACCTCCAGGCTCAGCACCCCCAGGCTCAGTACCCCCAGACACAGCACCCCCAGGCACAGCACCCCAAGGCTCAGCACCCCCAGGCACAGCACCCCCAGGCTCAGCACCCCCAGGCCCAGCACCCCCAGACTCCGCACCCCCAGGCTCAGCACCCCCAGGCTCAGCACCCCTAGACTCCGCACCCCCAGGCTCAGCTCCCGCAGCAGCACCGAGTCACCAGTGACCTCGACAGGCTCGACCGCGTCTACCTGAGACACACCTGAAGGGGCAGGACCCTGAGGGGGGAGGGGGACTACTGGGGGGGGACCTGGTACCAAGAAGAGCGGGGGTGGGGGGAGGGACGGAGTGCGGTAGGGGAAGAGGCGGTAGTAGGGTACCGACTCGTCGAACGTGACGTCCTGGGAGGACAGAACACGTCGAGAGGTGGGGTGGTAAAACTGCCACCCAGGGGCGTCGGGGGGGAACCCGAGGAAGACGCAGGGAGAAGCACGAGGGGACAGCTTGTCCGCAGACAGGTCGCGAACAAACGCCCGAGATCCCCAGACCCGGAACGCCGACGCATCGCCAACCTTCCCCGTCCACAACAGAGCTGGGGAGGTCTCCGGTCGAGAGACCCTGGGGTGGAGGTTGATCTGGTGCGCAGCGTACCTGACCGCAAACGGCCACAGAAAATGGGGAGCAGCCGCATGCATCATGGACGTACGAGCGACGTCCATGACCATGCCAATGCGGCGCTCAGCGATCCCATTCTGCTGTGGTGAGTCCGGAAGCGTGAAGGTCTGACGGATGCCTCGCACACGACAGTAGGCACTCAGGAGGGCCGAGGAGAACTCTCCGCCTCTGTCCGAGTGCAGACGCAAGACAGGGAAGTCCGAGCCAAAGCTTCTCCGAAGCTGAAGACGAGCTGCGCGGATCCAGTCGATCAACACCGAGTGACCTCACCCTTGCTGCGCAAGGGGAAGACTGTGGTGTAACGCGAGTAGTCGTCAACCACTAGCAGGAAGTAGCGCTCCTGACCCTGTCCACGGACGCGGGCTGGGCCCCACACGTCCATGTGAAGCGTCTGCAACGGGGCCTCTGTCGGAGGAAACTGGGAGGAGTGAGGGGCAGCACGCTGGCGCCCCTCGACACAGGGGACACAGGCAGGGCCAGGGCCCGGAGGAAGGGGAGGGAGGGACCGGGGAAGACCAGACACAAGGACCCGCGAGGCCATGCCTCTGAGCCGAAGCAGAGAGGGGTGGCCAAGGCGGTGGTGCCAGAGGAGGGTCTCGTGAGACAGACGACGACACGAACAAGGGGCAGACTCAGGACCAGACCTGGACGCTGCAGCAAACACCTGACCAGACGAAGGGGCCCTACCAGACGCAGTACCTGGAGGAGAAGCAGTGGTCAGTGTGTACAGGCTCGACCCCGGCCGACGTGTAAACGTAGCCAGGTGGCGACCTGTACCCGCCTCCGTACAGTGGGTCACCCGCTGACGAGCAGGGGGTGAACTGGTGGACACCTGCATCCTGGAGGTCAGCACCACTCACCAAGTTCGTCGAGAACGAGGGGAGGTAGAGACCAGTCAGGGTGCCAGAGGGGGCCGCCGGACACGGGAGGACAGTGGAGAAGCGAGACAGGACAGGCCCCCCAGAGGGGTCCGCCAGGGACACCGCAACAGGCCGACTCAGCGGCGTGAGAGTGGTGCGGTCCCTAAAGAAGGAGCGAGACGCTCCAGAGTCAAGGGTGAAGGTGTGAGAGGCCGAAGCCGACACAGTACCTGAGAGGGCGGACTCACCAGTACCTGAAAGCACAGACGCACTGGCACCTAGAGCAGCAGCCTCACTAGTACCTGACGCGGCAGTACCAATGCCCGGGTCGGGCGGGAAACACCGGTAACAGTCATCCTCATCACTACCAGTCACAGCATACATAGCAGAGAGAATAGCATCAAAATCAAGATCATAAATAGCTACACCAGCCCTAGACAGCTCTCCCCAGCGGGGGATCTCAGCGGCCTCCGGAAAACTGCTGACGCCAGGCGTCGGTCAGGCGGCCAAAGCAGCGACGGGCTGTGTGGGCGCCTCCACACCTCTCCCCTGCACGGTCACCAGTGCGAAGAACGTAGGGGCAGGGACCAAGCGCACCATCGCGCTGACGCTGCAAGTACCACTCACGGAGCTGCTGAGGGCCGGGGACGGTGCGAGAGCGCTGCTGCTGCTGCGGCTGCTGCTGTGGCTGCTGCTGCTGCTGCTGCTGGCGCTGACCACCCCCAGAGCTGCTCCGCTGGGACGAGCCACTCCGACCCCCTCCTCCACCGCCACCCCCGCCTCCACCGCCACCCCCCGTCGCCACCCGCCACCTCCCCCACCAGGACCGTCGCTCCCACCGCTCCCACCGCCTCCTCCGCTACCACCTCCGCCGCCACCTCCGCCTCCACCGCCGCCACTACTACCTCCACTCCCGCCACCACCCCCCCCCGCCACCCCCACTCCCCCCTCCACCCCCACCGCCTCCTCCACCGCCCCCTCTGGCTCCACCCGCTCCCTTGCCCCCCTTGCCCTTGCCAGTGCGGCGTCTGCCACTGGGGCAGACGCCGCGCCGACCGACTCAAAACCAACGAGGTCGGCCGCAGCGGCAGAGGCGACAGAGGGCAGCAGGGGGGAGGGACCACACCCCTCAAAGATGGGGTGCGAGGGTCACCCCGAGAGGCCCCTACAGCGACAATACTCTTCTCAGCCGCTAGCAGGGACTCCTCAAGGAGGTCGACAGTGAGAGTGGTGGGACAGACAGAGAGAAACTGGTCCCTAACGACACGAAGGGACTCAGGGAGACGGGTGACGAGAAAGTAGAGAGTGATGTACATGGGAGGAGGGTTCGCAGCGCGGAACTCAGCAGGAAGGGCAGCGCGGGTAGCGGGTGTCACTAGCGCGGAGGTGGGTAACGAGGTCAGCGACAGTGGGAAAGGAAGCGAGGTCAGGGAAGAGAAACGGTAGCATGAGGCGGCTAAGGGTAGCGGAGGAAGGGGAGGAGTAGCGCGCAACTACAGCGTCGTACAAGGCCTGAGCGGTCTTGCACTGACTAAAGTGGGCACGCTCAGAGGAAGGGAGGTGGCGACGCACAGCAAGACGTGCAGCAGCATCGCGGGTCGCCCACTTGGAGCGAACGGCAGAGTCAGCATCAGCAGGCGGGGCAGGGACAGCGCCAGAGACAAAGTCAAAGAGAGAGACCTCATCTACCGCATCACACAGTAAGTACAGCTGCAGGTCCTCGATCCAGACGGCAAAGTCAATGGCCCTCCCCTCAGCGTCAAAAGTGAGAACATTGGGGGTGGCCATGGCAGCAGCTGAAAGTCTCACCAGGATGGGAGAGTCGGGTAGGTCAGCAGCAGGCAGCTCGGGCTGCTCGGGCGGCTCGGGTACCGGGCGGCTCGGCTGCGGCTCGGCGGTTCGGCTGCTGCTGGGCGGCTCGGCTGCTGCTGGGCGGCTCGGCTGCCGCTGGGCGGCTCGGCTGCGGCTGGGCGGCTCGGCTGCTGCTGGGCGGCTCGGCGGGGCCGTCAGGGTGCAGCTGCGGGGCCGGGACAGGGGACGGCGGGGCCGTCAGGGTGCAGCGGCGGGGCCGGGACAGGGGACGGCGGAGCCGTCAGGTGGCGGGCCAGCAGGCGAGGTGGCGAGCCGTCAGGTGAGGCGGCGGGGCCGTCAGGTCAGGTGGCGGGCCAGCAGGTGAGGCGGCGGGGCCGTCAGGTCAGGTGGCGGGCCAGCGGGTGAGGCGGCGGGCCTTCAGGTGAGGTGGCGGGCCAGCAGGTTAGGCGGCGGGCCGTCAGGTGAGGCGGCGGGGCCGTCAAGTCAGGTGGCGGGCCAGTAGGTGAGGCGGCGGGCCGTCAGGTGAGGCGGCGGGGCCGTCAGGTAAGGTGGCGGCGGGCCGTCAGGTGAGGCGGCGGGGCCGTCAAGTAAGGTGGCGGGCCAGCAGGTGAGACGGTGGGCCGTCAGGTGAGGCGGGGGGGCCGTCTGGTGAGGTGGCGGGCCAGAAGTCGAGGCGGCGGGCCGTCAGGTGAGGCGGCGGCCGTCAGGTAAGGCGGCTGCGGGGCCGACAGAGGTGCAGCGGGGGGGGGGGGGGGGGGCCTGCTGCAGCGACGAAGAGGCCGCGCGGCCGTCTTGAGGGCGGCGCGGCGCGGCAGAGCCGAGAGGGCGGCGCGGCGCGGCTGTAAGGGCCGCGCGAAGTGGGGCCTGAACCGCGCGCCGCGAAAAAAAATGAGTCGCGCGCGCGCGACTCTCGGGGCGCCACAAAGGGCAGCTCGACGCGCACTAGGGGGAGCGCGCCTCGGGGAGAATAGGGCGCGCTCCGGGCAGGAAAAAAAAATCGTGGGTGGGCCCAAAGAACGGTCCTTAGGAGGGACCCGCTCTATACCATGTGAAACTAACTGAACAGGAAAAATGAATTGACTAAGTCAGAGTTGGGTACAAATACAACCCTAGCAAACTGTACCCCATATGTGCTACCCCACTATAGCCTACAAACATGCATCAGCTATAATAATCTGACATCATGTTCTGTTCATTATCTTGCAGAGCCATCAACAATACAGTCGATTGCATCGATCTACTCTAGCATTGCGGAGAGCGCTGAAGTGAGCTGTTCCATGTTTTGATTCTCGTTATTCAATTGTGTGATTTTGTAACGATTAATATCATTTTTAAATAAAACACTGGCTTCTTTTTGAGAAAATATGAACGAGAATGAATTGACTATGAACGAAGTGAGTACAAATAGGAAACCCTAATTTGGGTTGTACCCCCTATGGGATACCCCACTATAGCCTACAGAAACAAGTAAGCTATATGTTCTGACACACCCCCATAGGCAAAGTGGGGGAGAACAAGGGGTCACAAGACCAGTCAAGCAAAGCAAAGCAAAGCTCAGGGTGGATCACAAAGTCACCACGCATTCCGAGCATAAGTTCAAAGGCCAGAAGGCCAGTTCACATGCAAGATCATATATAGAGATATACAAGAGTCAAGTAAGCAAGAGCAAGAGTATATATAGGCGAAGGTACAAGCAAAGTCAAGAGGAGAGCAAGTGAGGCAAGACAGGCACAAGACCCAACTGCGTGCAACAACGCTGATGATCACAAGGCGCAAGTGCCTTGGTGAAGACATCAGCAGTGTTGGCCTCAGAGGCCACGTACGCAAGTCGCAACTGTCCACGCTGCTGTAGCTCACGAGCAAGAAAGTAGCGGAGAGCAATGTGCTTCGTTCTGTGCTCCAGTCGCTGCTCTCGACACAAGGCCAGCATGGCCTTGTTGTCTACGTACAGGACTGGAGGAGAACAAGGCTGCTCTCCAAGGTCGGTCAGCAGGTAGGTAAGCCAGCGTAACTCCTGTGCAGCCATAGCCCCAGCGTAGATCTCAGCCTCACAACTGGAGCCGAGAACAGAAGATGAGCGGGTAGCCCGCCACGAAACAGAGCCGGAACCAAGGCTGAAGGTGTAACCCTGTGACGACCGCTGCGTAGCCTGGTCGTCAGCCCAAGAAGCGTCTGCGTGCCCAGTGAGGACCACTGGACTGCGCCCTCCAAGCACTAGCCCCATGCCCGACGTACTGCACAAGTAGCGCAACACCCTCTTTGCTGCAGCCATGTGCTCTGGTCGGTGTCTCCCAGGAGCAACATAGTGTGCGAGAATGCTAAGAGGGTATGCAAGGTCAGGTCGTGTGCAGGTCATCAGGTACATGAGGCAGCCAACAAGCTCTGCAAACGGGCCACTCGACTCTACGGACTCATCCGAAGGCAGAGCTGAGAGCGAGTGGCGAGTAGGCAGAGGAGTGGCCTGAGGCGAGGAGTACGTGAAGCCGAAGCGCTGAAGGACCTGCTGCACCATGTGTGACTGAGTCAGGGTAATGGTGCGGCGTGCTCTGTCCCGGGTGATCTGCAAGCCAAGGTAACTACGCAGTTCACCCAGGTCAGTGCACGTGTGTCTCTTCTGCAGCTCGGACTTCACGTGGGCGAGTCCAGCAGTGTCAGCTGTGGCAAAGACCAAGTCGTCGACGTACACGAGGATGTAGAACGGCGGCAGCGAGGTGTCGGTGCGCAGAAACAGCGACGGGTCGGCAGTAGAAGGAGCAAACCCAAGTGCCGCGAGCGTAGTCCTCAGTGTGTCGTGCCACTCACGTGGCGCCTGGCGGAGACCGTAGACTGGACGCCGGAGACTCCACTGGGTACCAGGAGGGAAAGACCCAGTGAAGCCAGGTGGGCGACGCAGCCAGATCTCCTCGTGCAGGCTGCCCTGTAAGAAAGCGGTGCTGAAGTCGAGAGAGTGGAGCTCGTAGTCACGGTGAGCAGCAACGTGCAGTAGAACCCGAAGAGTGGTCATCTTCGGGGTGGGGGAGAAGGTCTGAAAGTAGTCAACCCCCTGCCGCTGACTGAAGCCACGAGCCACGTAACGCGCCTTGAAGACAGGCGGAGAACCCGGCGACCGCTTCACCCTGAAAATCCACATGCCACTGACTATGTTCGCCCCAGGAGGGGGAACAGCGTCAACGTAGGTGCCTGTGGACTTTCAGGAAGCCATCTCTGCATCCATAGCTGCCTGCCACTGAGAGGAGTAGGAACCCTCTATCGCCTCCGCGTAAGAGCGCGGAGTCGGGATGTCTGGTGCATCCGGGTCTCCCTCAGGGGCTAGCAGTACAGACGCGAGATGAGGTGAAGCGGCGGCCAGACACTGGAACTCCTCCTGTCTGTCCTCAAGGACGTCCGTGCCAAGGGCACACTCACCCCCGACGGACGGAGGACAGGCAGACTCAGACTCAGCGACAAGACTGGCAGCGTAGTCTAGACGATAGTGCGCAGCAAAGTCGACAAGCTCAGTGACAAGGGCAGACGCAGCAGACGACTCGAAGGAAGGGTCAGTGACAGCAGTAGCAAGGAGACGCGTGACAGTAGGACTGGCAGCACGAAGAGAGTCCGACTCCGGGTCGGCAAGAGCAGGAAGAGAGGAAGCAGGAGGAGAAGGCAAAGGGGCACGCAGAGGAGCAGTGGACGGACGCAGTGACATCCGGTGCGTGCCAGGGACAGGAGGAGGACGCGGACGCGACCCGCGACCACTAGCGCGCGCAGTACGAACAGGCGACGCAGGACGAGACGTAGGCTCACGACGCTCAGTAAGACCTCCAGTCGGACCAGCGTAGGGAGAAGGAGCAGGCAAAGGGGAGGCAGGCTGTAGCGGTGGCTGTGACTGGACAGGCGGCAGACCCTCTAAGGGAGGAGGAGGAGGACCAGGAGAAGGTGTAAGACCAAGAACCTGCTGTAGGAGCGGAACGAAGTACGGTCGGGGCCGCGCGGCGACGCCAAAAACAGCAGGGACAGGACCAGTACCCCCAGCAAGAGTACCCGCTCCAGCAGCACCTCCAGCAGCACCTCCAGTAGCTCCAGAACCTCCAGTAGCACCACCAAGAGCACTGACAGGCGGACCGCCAGCGGCAGTCCCAGTGCCAACACCCACAGCAGCACCAGCTCCAGGAGAAACTGCAGACCCAGCAGCTCCAGTACTCCCAAGACGAGCACCTCCAGGACCCGCGGCAGTGGCACCCTCTGCAGGCGAAGAAACTCCAGCACCAGCAGCACGCCTCCAGCGCCTAGCAAACCACTCACGCAGCTCCTGTGGGGAGAGTGGCTCACGGCGAGACGAAGCACCTCCAGGCACAGCACTCCCAAGTTCAGCACCCCCAATCTCAGCACCCCCAGGCTCACCACCCCCAGACTCCGCACCCCCAGACTCCGCAGTCCCAGGCTCAGCACCCCCAGGCTCAGCACCCCCAGACTCCGCACCCCCAGGCTCAGCACCCCCAGACTTCGCACCCCCAGGCTCAGCACCCCCAGGCCCAGCACCCCCAGGCTCAGCACCCGCAGCAGCACCAGAGTCACCAGTGACCTCGACAGGCTCGACCGCGTCTACCTGGGACACACCTGAAGGGGCAGGACCCTGAGGGGGTAGGGGGTCTACCGGGGGGGGACCTGGTACCAAGAAGAGCGGGGGCGGGGGGAGGGACGGAGTGCGGTAGGGGAAGAGGCGGTAGTAGGGTACCGACTCGTCGAACGTGACGTCCTGGGAGGACAGAACACGTCGAGAGGTGGGGTGGTAGAACTGCCACCCAGGGGCGTCGGGAGGGAACCCCAGGAAGACGCAGGGAGCAGCGCGAGGGGACAGCTTGTCCGCAGACAGGTCGCGGACAAACGCCCGAGATCCCCAGACCCGGAACGCCGACGCATCGCCAACCTTCCCCGTCCACAGCAGGGCTGGGGAGGTCTCCGGCCTGGAGACCCTGGGGTGGAGGTTGATCTGATGCGCTGCGTACCTGACCGCAAACGGCCACAGAAAATGGGGGGCAGCCGCATGCATCATGGACGTACGGGCGACGTCCATGACCATGCCAATGCGGCGCTCAGCAATCCCATTTTGCTGCGGAGAGTCCGGAAGCGTGAAGGACTGGCGGATGCCTCGCGCACGACAGTAGGTACGTAGAAGGGTAGAGGAGAACTCTCCGCCCCTGTCCGAGTGCAGACGCAACACAGGAAAGTCGGAGCCAAAGCTCTGCCTGAGCTGAAGACGAGCTGCGCGGATCCAGTCGATCAGCACCCCAGTGACCTCACCCTTGCTGCGCAAGGGGAAGACTGTGGTGTAACGCGAGTAGTCGTCAACAACGAGCAGGAAGTAGCGCTCCTGACCCTGTCCAAGGACGCGGGCTGGGCCCCACACGTCCATGTGAAGCGTCTGCAACGGGGCCTCTGTCGGAGGAAACTGGGAGGAGTGAGGGGCAGCACGCTGGCGCCCCTCGACACAGGGAACACAGGCAGGGCCAGGGCCCTGAGGAAGGGGAGGGAGGGACCGGGGAAGACCAGACACAAGAAGACGGGAGACCATACCTCTGAGCCGAAGCAGAGAGGGGTGGCCAAGGCGGTGGAGCCAGAGGAGGGTCTCGTGAGACAGACGACGACACGAACAGGGGGCAGACTCAGGGCCAGACCTGGACGCTGCAGCAAACACCTGACCAGACGAGGGGACCCTACCAGACTCAGTACCTGGAGGAGAAGCAGTGGTCAGTGTGTACAGGCTCGACCCCGGCCGACGTGTAAACGTAGCCAGGTGGCGACCTGTGCTAGCCTCCGTGCAGTGTGTCACCCGCTGACGAGCAGGAGTGAACTGGTGGACACCCACATCCTGTAGGTCAGCACCACTCACCAGGTTCGTCGAGAACGAGGGGAGGTAGAGACCAGACAGGGTGCCAGAGGGGGCCGCCGGACACGGAAGGACCGTGGAGAAGCGAGACAGGACAGGCCCCCCAGAGGGGTCAGCCAGGGACACCGCAACCGGCCGACTCAGCGGCGTGAGAGTGGTGCGGTCCCGAAAGAAGGAGCGAGACGCTCCAGAGTCAAGGGTGAAGGTGTGAGAGGCCGAAGCCGACACAGTACCTGAGAGGGCAGACTCACCAGTACCTGAGAGCACAGACGCACTGGCACCTAGAGCAGCAGCCTCACGAGTACCTGACGCAGCAGTACCAATGCCCGGGTCGGGCGGGAAACACCGGTAACAGTCATCCTCATCACTACCAGTCACAACATACATAGCAGAAAGAATAGCATCAAAGTCAAGATCATAAATAGCTACACCAGCCCTAGACAGCTCCCCCCAGCGGGGGATCTCAGCGGCCTCCGGAAACTGCTGACGCCAGGCGTCGGTCAGGCGGCCAAAGCAGCGGCGGGCTGTGTGGGTGCCTCCACACCTCTCCCCCGCACGGTCGCCGGTGCGAAGAACGTAGGGGCAGGGACCAAACGCACCACCACGCTGACGCTGCAAGTACCACTCACGGAGCTGCTGAGGGGCGGGGACGGTGCGAGAGCGCTGCTGCTGCTGTGGCTGCTGCTGCTGCTGCTGCTGCTGCTGGCGCTGACCACCCCCAGAGCTGCTCCGCTGAGACGAGCCACCCCGACCCCCGCCGCCACCGCCACCCCCGCCTCCACCGCCACCCCCGTCTCCACCGCCACCGCCCCCACCGGCACCCTCACCCCCGCCTCCTCCGCTACCTCCTCCGCCGCCACCTCCGCCTCCACCGCCTCCACCAGTACCTCCACTCCCGCCACCACCTCCACCGCCACCCCCACTCCCCCCGCCACCCCCACCTCCCCCGCCACCGCCCCCTCTAGCTCCACCCGCTCCCTTGCCCCCTTTGCCCTTGCCATTGCGGCGTCTACCGCTGGGGGCAGACGCCGCACCGACCGACTCAAAACCAGCGAGGTCGGCCGCAGCGGCAGAGGCGACAGAGGGCAGCAGGGGGGAAGGAGAACACCCCTCAAAAATGGGGGTGCGAGGGTCACCCCGAGAGGCCCCCACAGCGACAATGCTCTTCTCAGCCGCTAGTAGGGACTCCTCAAGGAGGTCGACAGTGAGGGTGGTGGGACAGACAGAGAGAAACTGGTCCCTAACTACACGAAGGGACTCAGGGAGACGAGTGACGAGAAAGTAGAGAGTGATGTACATGGGAGGAGGGTTTGCGGCGCGGAACTCAGCAGGAAGGGCAGCGCGGTAGCGAGCGTCACTAGCGCGGAGGTGGGTAACGAGGTCAGCAACAGTGGGAAAGGCAGCGAGGTCAGGGAAGAGAAACGGTAGCATGAGGCGGCTAAGCGTAGCGGAGGAAGGGGAGGAGTAGCGTGCAACTACAGCGTCGTACAAGGCCTGAGCGGTCTTGCACTGACTAAAGTGGGCACGCTCGGAGGAAGGGAGGTGGCGACGCACAGCAAGACGTGCAGCAGCATCGCGGGTCGCCCACTTGGAGCGAACGGCGGGGTCAGCATCAGCAGGAGGGGCAGGGACAGCGCCAGAGACAAAGTCAAAGAGAGAGACCTCATCTATCGCATCACACAGTAAGTACAGCTGCAGGTCCTCAATCCAGACTGCAAAGTCAATGGCTCTACCCTCAGCGTCAAATGCTAGGACCGTGGGGGTGGCCATGACAGCAGCTGACAGTCTCACCGGGCAGGAAAAGTCGGGTAGGTCAGCGGCACAGTAACACAGCCCAGGAGCAGCAGTGGTTCCACAGGAGCAGGAGCGCGGCTCCTCTGGCGGCTCGGGCGGCACGGGCGGCTCGGGCGGCTCGGGCGGCTCGGGCGGCTCGGGCAGCTCGGGCGGCTCGTGCGGCTCGGGTGACGCAGGGGCTCACGGGCGGCGCGGGCGGCTGCACGGGCGGCGTACGGGCGGCTGGGGCTGCTCACGGGCGGCACGGTGGGCGGCTGCACGGGCGGCTGCACGGTGGCGCGGCGGGCTGCAGCACGAGCGGCGGGGCAGACGGCGGGCCGTAGCGGGGCTGTAGCGGGGCCGACGGCGGGCTGTAGCGGGGCCGACGGCGGGCCGACGGCGGGCTGTAGCAGGGCCGGCGGCGGGCTGTAGCGGGGCCGACAGCGGGCTGTAGCGGGGGCCGACGGCGGGCCGACGGCGGGCTGTAGCAGGGCCGGCGGCGGGCTGTAGTGGGGCCGACGGCGGGCGGTAGCAGGGCCGGCGGCGGGCTGTAGCAGGGCCGACGGCGGGCTGTAGCGGGGGCGACGGCGGGCTGTAGCGAGGGCGACGGCGGGCCGACGGGGTCTAGGCGGGGCCGACGAGGGGCCGTAGCGGGGCCTAGGCGGGCCGACGGGGCCTAAGCGGGGCCGACGCGGGGCCGTAGCGGGACCTAATCGGGGCCGACGAGGCCTAAGCGGGGCCGACAGGGCCTAAGCGGGGCCGACGAGGGGCCGTAGCGGGGCCTAAGCGGGGCCGACTGGGCCTTAGCGGGGCCGACTCGAGGTCGTAGCGGGGCCGACGGGGCCTACGCGGGGCCGACGAGGCCTAAGTGGGGCCGATTAGGGGCCTAAGTGGGGCCGACGAGGGGCCTAAGCGGGGCCGACGAGAGGCCTAAGCGGGGCCGACGAGGGGCCTAAGCGGGGCCGACGAGGGGCCTAAGCGGGAGCACGGCGGTAAGGGCGACACGGAGGGTCGCTAAAAAAAAAAAAAAAACGCGCGCCTCGGGGCGCGCTTCGGTGGGCCCTAGGAACAGTCCCTAGGAAGGGACCTGCTCTGATTCCATGAGAAAATATGAACGAGAATGAATTGACTATGAACGAAGTGAGTACAAATAGGAAACCCTAATTTGGGTTGTACCCCCTATGGGATACCCCACTATAGCCTACAGAAACAAGTAAGCTATATGTTCTGACACTTTTTGTCAGATTTTATGATTTTTTATTAAGTTCAAGTTGTAATATCATTGTATAATGCGACCCGTTTCAGCTGATCTTTGCATCTGATTGTTATTTGTTATTCATTAATACGAAATTGTGTGTGTAAGCAGGTAACGCGGAAGACATTTTTTAGGACGGTTGTCTTCGTTCAGCTATGGGGTCTTCTTCAGTACAGCTTTTCACGGGACCTTCGCTTGACGGTGAGTTAAGGCGAAGGTATGTATTTCGTAGGCGATTCGTGCAAGGCGATGGTGCATGTTTGTATAGATGTCTATCACTCGCAATATGGAATGACGATAATTATTGGGACCTATTAAATGTGAGGATTGTTGAGCATGTTTGCGACAACTGGTCACGATATCAAAACTTGGTTGCAATGTGTCACGATGTGTCGTTAACGACGATTGACCAGTATGTTCAATATATCAACGAACAATCTGTTTGGGGTTCAACGTGTGAAATTAGAGCATTTTGTGAGTTAATGAACAAAACAGTCATAGTATGGCTTAATTCTCGCGAGTGGGTGCAATACGAAGGGTTAGAGTTCCTATCTCGACATAACCAGATTCATTTGTTGTTATCCAGCAACCATTACACTCTACTTGAAGAGTGTAACGAGGGTGAGATCTGGGGTATCTCGTTCTTTGCTTCTGAAGTGTCAAGCGTACCTGATAGACGGGTTGAACCAGTAACGCACCACATGCAGCATGAGCATGCGTCATTAGGCGATGATTCGCTTGAGCAAGCAAGGAGTGCACAATCTTTCGGTAGTGCGGAAGTTTTGGAACAGTCAAGCAATCATGACGAACGAGTGGGATCAGTAACTACTGCTCCAGTATATAGTACGCGTCCAACTTGTATTGACATGGTGCAAGAAGGTGTGGAACAGACAAACGTTTCCGATAATCAAGTTGAATCAAGAACGTTTCACTTGAAACGCGAACACGTTCGATTGAACAATCGATCAAGAGAGCAAACAACCAGTAGGCAACCTGTTCGTATGCACGAAGCGCATGAAGATGAACGGTCAAGGATCTACGGTGTACGAGTTGAGTCGGTTTCGCCGCGCACGCAGCGTGTGCATACTTCATCCGATATTGTTCCACACAATGGAACCAGGACGATGCCAAATAGTTTTGAAGATAAAAATCAAGACGATGAAGTAAGATTCAGCATATCTGACGAACAGATTGATTCCAATGGAGATATTCACTTTTCAATCCCAAACATTGCTCCAAACAGTAAAGGACTTGTAGGCATCATCGAAGACGGATCTCGTTTTACCGTACGATTAATGGTAAACTATAGAAAAATGTCTGTTCGCAGATTTCCAACAAATCGACATGCTGCCTGGGCACGGCAATACTATATTTTGAAGTATCGAGGGCTCAAGACAAGTCAAAAGCTTCCGTTTGATCGGCGTTATCTCATCAACAATGGGAAGCTCGTGGACATATCGTTTTTTGACAGGATATACACAATCAATGATCGTGGGAAAAACCCACAAACTACTACTCCAAAGTCATACGTCGGAGTTCATGAAGGATGCGAGAAATTCGGTTTTCGTATAATGGTGAACGGACGTAACTACATATATGAGAAATGGGATTCCGAAGAATCGGCTGCACGTGCAAGACAATATTTTTTGCATTTGGCGTTCGGTCCTAAATGCACTAAAACATTGCTATTCAATGTCGACGAGTTTTATGAGGATGACAAACTTATTCGGAATGAGGAATTAGATAACTTGTTTGATGACCTGGAAGTTTGATACGATGAATCAAACGAGCAAGCTAAAATCGTTGACGAAGCTTTGTCTCGATTTGAAGATGCATCCAGAGAAGGACCTATACATGGGTGTGAAAGTTGTGATCAGTTATTGTTCAGACGACAATTGTTCAACGTGGAAGACGGCGCATCTACTATTAAAAACGTGTGTAATAGTTGCAAAATAGCAATAATGGGCAAAGAAACGCCCACGCTTTCTCGGAAAGGAGGAGCACAGCTACCGAAACGACCTCATGATCTTACGGGATTGTCAGACTTGGAAGAACGTTTAATTTCACCGCGCGTTGTGTTTTCGAGCATTACGCAAACGCACGTTGGAAAACAATACAAGATACGTGGCGGAGTAGTAAATGTTCCAGTCAAAGTTGTTGACATGGTAACTACATTACCTCGTCTACCACAAGAAACTCATACTGTTCGTGTGCGTTTTAAACGCAAATTACAGAATGCACATAACGTGTATGACGACAACGTGAGGCCTGCCAAGATATTACGAGCCCTATCGTTCTTGGAGAAGAAGGATTTGTTTAAACAATTTGGAATCAGACTAGATAGTGAAAGAATGTCCGAGTTACAACAAGAAATTGATGATATTGATCTTCATAATCAGTTTCTAGCACGCAGCAACTGTGATCAAACGAACGAAGGTACGACTGAATTGGACGATGAGGAAGTGGAAGTTGATATAGACGAAGCCGATTTAAACGTCGGAGTTTTGGATACTATTGTTTGTAATGAGCCATTATATCAAAATTTGGAGCAGTTCGTTGTTGAAATGGCGCCTGGAGAAAGGTCGCGACCGTTGCCAATTCTAATGGCCTCGCGCTAGCACCGACCGGCCCCCGAACGGCCCCCCCGCGCTTGCCTCTCACGGCCCCTCCCACGCTCGCCCCTCTACGGCCGAGCCGCGCTGCGCGACCCGACCCGAACCGCGCCGCCCTAGCCGAGCCGCGCCGCCCTAGCCGAGCCGCGCCGCCCTAGCCGAGCCGCGCCGTCCTAGCCGAGCCGCGCCCTCCTTACCTGAGCAGCAGCACCAGTACTGAACTGCTACTACTACTGCCACTGCTACTGCTACTGCTACTGCTGCTGCTACTGCTGCTGCTGCTGCTACTGCTACTGCTACTTTTGCTACTGCTACTTCAGCTATGGCTAGCCCTCCAGTTCTCTCGTTCGATACTGAGGGCCGCCCGATTAAGTTTGAGACCTGGCTCGATGATCTGCATCTGTTCCTCCAGCTCACTGCCAGAGAGGATATCTCGCTGTACGATCACGCACTACGCACAGTCCCTACTCCTGCTACTACTGCTGCTGCTACTGCTCGCTCACAGTGGCAGACTCGCGATGCCCACGCCCGCTTTGCTATTCGCAACTCCCTGCCAGTAGAGGAGCGCGAGCACTTTGGCCAGCATCAGACTGCGCACGCCCTGTACACTGCTGTAGTTGCGCGCTACTCCTCCCCGGCCTCAGCTGCACTAGGCCGCCTCTCGCTTCCCTACCTGTTCCCCGACCTGTCCGCCTTCCAGACAGTCGCTGACCTCATCACTCACCTCCGCACTAGTGATGCCCGCTTCCGTGCAGCCATGCCCGCTGAGTTTCTTGCCTCCAACCCTCCCCCGCTCTGGCTCACTCTCTACCACCTAGTCACCCGCCTCCCTGACACTCTGCGTACAGTCAGGGACCACTTCCTAGCTTGCTGCCCCATTGAGCTCACCATTACCGCCCTAGAGATGGAACTACTTGCAGCTGAGAAGAGTATTGTAGCTGTAGGTGCCTCTCGTGGCGACCCCCGCACCCCTTTCTTCGAGGGGTGTTCCCCCTCCCCCCTACTCCCCTCTGTCGCCTCTGCTGCTGCTGTCGACCTCCTTGGTGCTGAGCAGGTCGGCTCTGCGTCCGCTCCCAGCGGACGCCGCAGCGGCAAGGGCAGGGGAGGCAAGGGCGGTGGGGGTGACGGCGGGGGAGGCGGTGGTGGGGGTGGTGGCGGCGGTGGGGGTCGTGGCGGGGCTGGAGGGGCTAGTGGCAGCGGTGGGGGTGGTGGAGGCAGCGGCGGCGGAGGTGGCCGGGGTGGGGGCGGTGGTGGTGGCGGCAGTGGACGTGGAGGCGGCAGAGGCGGTGGTGGTCGTGGTGGAGGCGGCGGTGGTGGTCGTGGAGGCTCTGGCACTGGCCAGAGCGCGCAGCACCCTCAGTCCTCCCAGGAGCTTCGTGAGTGGTACTTACAGCACGGGGGTGGGGGGGGTAGCCTTAGCTGCACGTACGTCATCCGCACTGGTCGTCGCAAGGGACAGACGTGCGGGAGGGCGCACACTGCGCAGCGCTGCTTCTCTCGCCTAGATGACGCGTGGCGTGCTCAGTTTCCTGACGCTCCTGAGCTCCCTCAGTGGGCTGATCTCCTCAAGAAGGATATCGATATCTATGCTCTTGATTTTGATGTTATTCTCAAAACCATGTATGCATTGACTATTAGTGGAGAGGAGGACCAGTACCTGTGTGTTCTGCCTGACCCAGGCATCCGCACGAGTGAGGCTGCAGCCCTAGGTGCTTGCGTGTCTGCTGCCCCAGGTGCTCGTGAGGCTACTGCTCTAGGTGCTTGTGTGTCCGCCACCCCAGGTACTACTGAGTCCACTGAGGCACTGCACACCTTCACTCTAGACTCAGGCGCTTCGCGCTGTTTCTTTCATGACCGCACTGCTCTTGAGCCCCTTGCTCGACCAGTCACTGTCTCGCTCGCTGACCCCTCTGGGGGTCCGGTCATTGCGACCTCCTCCACTGTCCTTCCTTGTCCTGCTGTCCCGTCGGGCACACTGTCAGGTCTCCACCTCCCCTCGTTCTCTACGAACTTGGTGGCGGGTTGTGCGCTTCAGGATGGGGGTGTTCACCAGTTCACCCCTGCCTACGAGCGTGTGACACATTGCACGTGTGCTCGGACGGGGCGTCACCTGGCTACCTTCACTCGGCAGCCGGGGTCGGACCTGTACACACTGGCCACTGAGTCCCCTCAGGTAGCGGCGTCTGCGTCTGCGTCTGCGTCAGGTCAGCTGTCTGCCCCCTGCTCGTGTCGCTCTCTAGCGCACAAGACTGTCCTCTGGCACCACCGACTTGGTCACCCGTCAGTGCAGCGCCTTCGGGGCATGCACTCCCGGTATCTTGTCTCTGGTCTTCCTCGGGTACTCCCTCCCCTCCCACCCTCCCTTGCTCCTCCTTGTCTTCCCTGTGTCGAGGGGCGGCAGCGCGCTGCCCCTCACTCCTCCTCGTTCCCCCCGACGACTGCTCCTTTGCAGACGCTCCACATGGACGTGTGGGGCCCAGCCCGCGTCCGTGGTCAGGGACAGGAGAGGTACTTCTTGATCGTCGTTGACGACTACTCGCGCTACACCACGGTCTTCCCCTTGCGCACCAAGGGTGAAGTCCCTGATGTTCTGATCCCTTGGATCAGCAGAGCACGTCTTCAGCTGCGAGAGCGTTTTCGCTCGGAGTTTCCTGTCCTGCGCTTGCACTCTGACAGAGGTGGCGAGTTCTCCTCCGACCTCTTGGCAGCCTACTGTGCAGAGCACGGCATTCACCAGTCGTTCACGCTTCCGGCCTCTCCACAGCAGAATGGGGTTGCTGAGCGCCGCATTGGCTTGATCATGGAGGTCGCTCGTACCTCCTTAGTCCACGCGGCTGCCCCCCACTTTCTGTGGCCGTTTGCGGTCCGGTACGCTGCGCATCAGCTCAACCTCTGGCCCCGTGTCTCCGCTCCGGAGACCTCGCCCACACTGCTGTGGACGGGGGAGGTTGGCGATGCGTCACGCTTCCGTGTCTGGGGATCCCGAGCTTTTGTTCGCGACACGTCTGCGGACAAGCTCTCCTCCCGCACTGCTCCCTGTGTCTTTCTTGGCTTTGTCCCGGATGCGTCTGGCTGGCAGTTTTACCACCCCGCCTCGCACCGCGTCTTCCCCTCTCAGGACGTCACTTTTGACGAGTCCGTGCCCTTCTACCGCCTCTTCCCCTACCGCACTGCCCCGCTCCCTCCCCCGCCTCTCTTCCTCGCGCCAGGTGCTGCAGTGGTAGACCCCCTTCCCCCTCTGGGTGCCGCTCCCTCAGGTGTCTCTCAGGTAGACCCGGTTGAGCCTGCCGAGGTAGCTGTCGACTCGCGTCCTGCTAGAGGTGCTGAGCCTGAGCGTGCGGAGCCTGAGCGTGCGGAGCCTGCGCGGGCGGAGCCTAGGGGTGCTGAGTCTGGGGGTGCTGAGACTGGGGGTGCTGAGCCTGGGGGTGCTGAGACTGGGGGTGCTGAGACTGGGGGTGCTGAGCCTGGGGGTGCTGAGTCTGGGGGTGCTGAGCCTGGTGGTGTTGCATTTGATTGTGAGGCACCTGGAGGACCTCCCTCTTCGCAGCAGCTACGTGAGTGGTACTCACGGTACTGCAGCCTTCGGCAGGGTGCGTCTCGGGCTCGTGGTGCTACTGGAGTTGGTACTCGTGTTTCCCCACCACGGCGGGAGCCGCCCTCTTCCCCACAGCTTCGAGAGTGGTACGCTCGGCACATCAGTCTCCGGAGTGGAGCTGCTGGTGCTGGGGTCCCCGGAGTTGACGCTGCTGCGGGTGCTGCGGACCCTGGTGCTGGAGGTGCTGCTGCTACTGGCGGTGCTGCTGGAGGTGCTGCTCGTACTGAGGACCCGGGCGTTGGAGCTACTGCGGGTGCTGTGGACCCTGGTGCTGCAAGTGCTGCTGGTGCTACTGGAGGTGCTGCTACTGCTGCTGGAGTGGAGGACCCGGCGAGTGGAGCTTTTGCTGGTCCTGAGGTCCCTGCCGCTGGTGTCTCTGCTGGTTCGGGAGTTGCTGCACGGCCACGGCCGTACTTCGTTCCGCTCCTTCAGCAGGTTCTTGGTCAGCCTCCTCCTCCTTGTTCTCCTCTCGCCTTAGAGTGTCCGCCGTCTGTCCAGTCACAGCCACAGTTACCGCCTGCCTCCCCACTCCCTGTGAAAATAGGAAAACAGGAATGTGTGGACTATGAATGAAAGCAGTACAAATATGAAACCCTAACTGGGTTGTACCCCCTATGGGATACCCCACTACAGCCTACACAGCAGTATAAGCTATAGATATGTTCTGACACACCCCCATAGGCAAAGTGGGGGAGAACAAGGGGTCACAAGACCAGTCAAGCAAGACAAAGCAAAGCTCAGGGTGGATCACAAAGTCACCACACAGTCCGAGCACAAGAGCAAGGCCAAAGGCCAGTTCACAAGCAAGAGTACAGACATATATATAAAGCTAGACAAGCAAGAGCAGGTATATATATATGTCACAGTACAAGTGAAGTCAAGAGGAGAGCAAGTGAGGCAAGACAGGCACAAGACCCAGCTGGGTGCAGAAGCGCTGATGGTCACAAGGCGCAAGTGCCTTGGTGAACACATCAGCAGTGTTGGCCTCAGAGGCCACGTACGCAAGTCGCAACTGACCACGCTGCTGCAGCTCACGAGCAAGGAAGTAGCGGAGAGCAATGTGCTTCGTTCTGTGCTCCAAGCGCTGCTCTCGACACAAGGCCAGCATAGCCTTGTTGTCTACGTACAGCACTGGAGGAGAACGAGGCGGCTCTCCAAGGTCAGTCAGCAGGTAGGTGAGCCAGCGAAGCTCCTGTGCAGCCATGGCCCCGGCGTAGATCTCAGCCTCACAACTGGAGCCGAGAACCGAAGACGAGCGAGTAGACCGCCACGAGACAGAGCCGGAACCAAGGCTGAAGGTGTAACCCTGTGACGACCGCTGCGTAGCCTGGTCGTCAGCCCAAGAAGCGTCCGCGTGGCCGGTAAGGACCACTGGACTCCGCCCTCCAAGCACTAGCCCCATGCCTGACGTACTGCACAGGTAGCGCAATACCCTCTTCGCTGCAGCCATGTGCTCCGGTCTGTGTCTCCCAGGAGCAACATAGCGTGCAAGAATGCTCAGAGGGTATGCAAGGTCAGGTCGTGTGCAGGTCATCAGGTACATGAGGCAGCCAACAAGCTCCGCATACGGACCACTCGACTCTACGGACTCATCCGAAGGCAGAGCTGAGAGTGAGTGGCGAGTAGGCAGAGGAGTGGCCTGAGGCGAGGAGTACGTGAAGCCGAAGCGCTGAAGGACCTGCTGCACCATGTGTGACTGAGTCAAGGTAATGGTGCGGCGTGCTCTGTCCCGAGTGATCTGCAAGCCAAGGTAGCTGCGCAGTTCACCCAGGTCTGTGCACGTGTGTCTCTTCAACAGCTCGGACTTCACGTAGGCGAGTCCAGCAGTGTCCGCTGTGGCAAAGACCAGGTCGTCGACGTACACGAGGATGTAGAACGGCGGCAGGGAAGTGTCGGTGCGAAGAAACAGCGACGGGTCAGCTGTAGAAGGAGCAAACCCAAGAGCCGCAAGCGTAGTCCTCAGTGTGTCGTGCCACTCACGCGGTGCCTGGCGGAGACCGTAGACTGGCCGTCGGAGGCTCCACTGGGTGCCAGGAGGGAAAGTCCCAGTAAAGCCAGGTGGACGGCGAAGCCAGATCTCCTCGTGCAGGCTACCCTGCAAGAACGCAGTGCTGAAGTCGAGAGAGTGAAGCTCGTAGTCGCGCTGAGCGGCTATGTGCAGCAGCACCCGAAGAGTAGTCATCTTCGGGGTGGGAGAGAAGGTCTGAAAGTAGTCAACTCCCTGCCGCTGACTGAAGCCACGAGCAACGTACCGTGCCTTGAAGACAGGTGGAGAGCCCGGCGGCCGCTTCACCCTGAAGATCCACATGCCACTGACGATGTTCGCCCCAGGAGGGGGAACCGCGTCAACGTAGGTGCCTGTGGACTTCCAGGAAGCCATCTCTGCATCCATAGCTGCCTGCCACTGAGAGGAGTAGGGACCCTCTACGGCCTCCGCGTAAGAACGCGGAGTCGGGATGTCTAGTGCATCCGGGTCTCCCTCAGGGGCAAGCAGTACAGACGCGAGATGAGGTGAAGCAGCCGCTAGACACTGTAACTCCTCCTGCCTGTCCTCTAGGACGTCCGTGCCAAGAGCACACTCACCCCCGACGGACGGAGGACAGACAGACGCAGACTCAGCAACAAGACTAGCAGCGTAGTCGAGACGACAGCGAGCAGCAAAGTCGACGAGCTCAGCGACTAGAGCAGACGCAGCAGTGGACTCAAAAGAGGGGTCAGTGACGACAGTAGCAAGCAGACGCGTGACAGTGGGACTGGCAGCACGAAGAGAGTCCGACTCAGGGTCCGCAAGCGCAGGAAGAGAGGACTCAGGAGGAGAAGGCAAAGGGGCACGCAGAGGAGCAGTGGACGGACGTAAAGACATCCGGTGCGTGCCAGGGACAGGAGGAGGACGCTGACGCGAACTGCGACCACTAGCGCGAGCAGCACGAACAGGCGACGCGGGACGAGACGCAGGCTCACGACGCTCAGCAAGACCTCCAGTAGGACCAGTGTAAGGAGAGGGAGCAGGCAGTGGAGAGGAAGGCTCCAGTAGGGGCTGCGACTGGACAGGCGGTGGACCCTCTACTGGAGGAGAAAGACCAAGAACCTGCTGAAGGAGCGGAACGAAGTACGGCCGAGGCCGCGCGGCAGCTCCAGACTCAGCAGGGACAGCACCAGCACCCTCAGCGACAGCACCAGCGCCACCCACACCTCCAGCGGCAGGACCAACAGCAGCAGGCTCAGCACGAACGCCCTCAGCAGCTCCAGCTCCAGGAGGACCTGCAGGGCCAGCAGCTCCGGGACCGGCTGCACCCGCACCCTCGACGGTCGAAGAAGCTCCAGCTCCAGCTCCAGCAGCACCTCCAGACTCAGCAGCACGCCTCCAGCGGCGAGCGAACCACTCGCGTAGCTCCTGTGGAGAGAGGGGCTCCCGGCGAGACGCAGCAGCAGGAGAAACCCCAGGCTCAGCAGCTCCAGACGCAGCACCCCCAGGCTCAGCAGCTCCCAGCTCAGCACCCCCAGGCTCAGCAGCTCCCGACCCTGCACCCCCAGACACAGCACCCCCCGGCTCAGCACCCCCAGGCTCCGCACCCTCCGCAGTAGCACCCTCAGGCCCAGCACCCCCAGCAGTAGCACCCCCAGGCTCAGCACCCCCGCGCACAGCACCCCCATAGTCAGCACCCCCAGGCTCAGCACCCGCAGCAGCACCAGAGTCACCAGTAACCTCGACCGGGTCAACGGCGTCTACCTGGGACACACCTGAGGGGGCAGGAACCTGAGGGGGGAGGGGGTCTACCGGGGGGGGAACCGGCACAAGGAAGTCCGGGGGAGGGGGGAGGGAAGGAGTGCGGTAGGGGAAGAGACGGTAGAAGGGGACTGACTCGTCGAACGTGACGTCCTGGGAGGACAGAACACGACGAGAGGAGGGGTGGTAAAACTGCCACCCTGGGGCGTCAGTGGGGAAGCCAAGGAAGACACAGGGAGCAGCACGAGGGGACAGCTTGTCCGCAGACAAGTCGCGGACAAACGCCCGAGATCCCCAGACACGGAACACAGACGCATCGCCAACCTTCCCCGTCCACAGCAAGGCTGGGGACATCGCTGGCCGAGAGACCCGGGGGTGAAGGTTGAGCTGATGCGCCGCGTACCTCACCGCAAACGGCCACAGAAAATGGGGGGCAGCCGCATGCATCATGGACGTACGAGCGACATCCATGACCATGCCAATGCGGCGCTCAGCAATCCCATTTTGCTGTGGTGAGTCCGGAAGCGTGAAGGTCTGGCGGATCCCCCGTGCACGACAGTAGTCTCGCAGAAGGCGAGAAGAGAACTCTCCGCCTCTGTCAGAGTGCAGACGCAGAACAGGAAAGTCCGAGCCGAAGCTCTTCCTGAGCTGGAGACGAGCCTCGCGGATCCAGTCGATCAGCACCTCAGTGACCGCACCCTTGCTGCGCAAGGGGAGGACTGTGGTGTAACGCGAGTAGTCGTCAACCACCAACAGGAAGTAGCGCTCGTAACCCTGCCCACGGACGGGGGCTGGGCCCCACACATCCATGTGAAGCGTCTGCAGGGGAGCCTCTGTCGGGGGGAAGTGGGAGGAGTGAGGAGTAGCCCGGAGGCGACCCTCGACACAGGGGACACAGGAAGGTCCTGGCCCGGAGGGGAGAGGAGGGAGAGACTGGGGAAGACCAGAGACAAGGACACGGGAAGCCATGCTCCGAAGACGGGGCAAGGAGGGGTGGCCAAGACGGTGGTGCCACAGGAGAGTCTCGTGAGACAGGAGGCGACAAGAACAGGGGGCAGACTCAGGACCTGACCGGGACGCAACAGCAAGTACCTGACCCGACGCAGCCACCTGACCAGACGCAGGGACAGGAGGAGACTCAACGGTCAGGGTGTAGAGACTCGACCCCGGCCGACGTGAGAACGTGGCCAGGTGTCGGCCTGTGCGAGCCTCCGTGCAGTGGGTCACCCTCTGACGCGCAGGAGTGAACTGGTGAACACCCCCATCCTGCAGGTCCGCTCCACTCACCAAGTTCGTAGAGAACGAGGGAAGGTACAGACCCGACAGGGTGCCCGAAGGGGCAGCCGGACACGGGAGGACAGTGGAGAAGTGAGACAGGACAGGACCCCCAGAGGGGTCAGCAAGGGAGACCGCAACCGGCCTGGCGAGTGGCGAAAGGGTAGTGCGGTCTCGAAAGAAGGAGCGAGAAGCTCCGGAGTCAAGTGTGAAAGTGAGGGAGGACGAGGACGACTCAGTACCTGAGAGCGCAGTCTCACCAGTACCTGAGAGCGCAGACGCACTGGCACCTAGAGCAGCAGCCTCACAAGCACCTAGCGCAGCAGTACCAATGCCCGGGTTGGGCTGAAAACACCGGTAACCCTCATTCTCCTCACTATAATCCACAACATACATAGCAGTAAGGATAGCATCAAAATCAAGATCAAAGATCGCTACACCAGCCCTGAGAAGCTCATCCCAGCGAGGGATCTCACTAGCCCCAGGGAACTGCTGACGCCAAGCGTCCGTCAGGCGGCCAAAGCAGCGCTGGGTGGCGTGGGCACCCCCACACTGCTCACCCGCGCGGTCGCCGGAACGAAGAACGTAGGTGCAGGGACCAGTACCCCCACCCCTCTGACGCCCAGCGTACCAATCACGAAGCTGCTGAGGCGAAGGGATGTCCCGCGAGCGCTGCTGCTGCTGCCGGTGCGAGCGCTGGCCACCACCACCGCCGCTACGCTGCTGGGTACCACCCCGACCAGCTCCACCTCCTCCACCACTACTGCCTCCTCCGCTGCCGCCTCCACTGCCTCCACCTCCGCCGCCTCCACCTCCGCCGCTGCCTCCACCACCACCGCTGGCACCACCACCACCGTCTCCGCCGCTGCTGCCGCCACCACCACCACCACCCCCGCCACTAGCCCCGCCGCCACCCCCACTCCCTCCGCCGCCACCGCCGCCACCGCCACCGCCCCCTCCAGCTCCACCCGCGCCCTTGCCCCCCTTGCCCTTGCTGGAGCGACGTCTCCCACTAGGGGCAGACGCCGCGCCGACCGACTCAAGACCAAGCAGGTCGGCAGCAGCAGCAGAGGCAACAGAGGGCAGCAAGGGGGAAGGAGAGCACCCCTCAAAGATGGGGGTGCGAGGGTCACCACGAGAAGCACCTACAGCGACTATGCTCTTCTCCGCTGCAAGGAGGGCCTTCTCGAGGAGGTCGACGGTGAGAGTGGTGGGACAGACTGCGAGAAAGTGGTCCCTGACGACGCGAAGGGAGTCAGGGAGGCGTGCGACTACGTAGTAGAGAGCGATGTACATGGGGGGGGGGGTTCTTAGCGCAGAACTCAGCAGGAAGGGCGGCGCGGTAGCGAGTGTCACTAGTGCGGAGGTGCGTAATGAGGTCAGCGACAGTGGGAAAGGCAGAGAGGTCAGGAAAGAGGTAGGGAAGCATGAGACGGCTCAGTGCAGCAGTGGCAGGGGAGGAGTAGCGCGCAACTACAGCGTCGTACAAGGTCTGAGCACTCTTGTACTGACTAAAGTGCGCACGCTCAGAGGTAGGGAGGTGGCGACGCACAGCAAGACGTGCAGCAGCATCGCGGGTGGCCCACTTAGAGCGGACAGCGGGATCAGCATCAGCAGCAGGGGCAGGAGAGGCGCCAGAGGTGAGGTCAAAGAGAGAAAGGTCGTCAGCCCTGTCGCACTGTAAGAACAGCTGCAGGTCGTCTAACCAGACCTCAAAATCAATGGCGCGACCCTCAGCGTCAAAAGCTAGGACACTAGGGGTAGCCATGGTGACGACAGCGACGCAGTGCAAGCAGTAGGGAAAGAGCTCGCAGTGTCAGTGGGACAGTGCTCACCAGGCAGGGCAGGTCGTGCAGTCAGCAGAAAGGCGGCTCAGCGACCGGGCGGCTCGGGTGCACAGCTGCTCGGCTCCCGGGCGGCTCGGCGGCTGGGCGGCTCGGGCGCAGGGCGGCTCGGCTCCCGGGCGGCTCGGCGGCTGGGCGGCTCGGGCGCAGGGCGGCTCGGCTCCCGGGCGGCTCGGCGGCAGGGCGGCTCGGGTCCCGGGCGGCTCGGCTGCTGGGGCGGCTCGGCCGGGAGATGCAGCGTCGGGCCGGCAGGTGCAGCGTCGGGCCGGCAGGTGCAGCGGCGGGCCGGCAGGTGCAAGTGGCGGGCCGTAAGAGGCGGCGGGCCGATGGGTGCAGCGGCGGGCCGGTAGGTGCAGCGGCGGGCCGGCAGGAGCAGCGGCGGGCCGGCAGGGTGCAGCGGCGGGCCGGCAGGAGCAGCGGCGGGCCGGCAGGGTGCAGCGGCGGGCCGTAGAGTGCAGCGGCGGGGCCGTCGGCAGCAGAGGCGGGGCCGCGTCAGAGGAGGCGGCGTGGCCGCGTCAGGGGAGGCGGCGGGGCCGCATCAAGGGAGGCGGCGGGGCCGCGTCAGGGGAGGCGGCGGAGTCGCGTCAGGGGAGGCGGCGGGGCCTCGTCAGGGGAGGCGGCGGGGCCGCGTCAGGGGAGGCGGCGGGGCCGCGTCAAGGGAGGCGGCTGGGCCGCGTCAAGGGAGGCGGCAGGGCCGCGTCAGGGGAGGCGGCGGGGCCGCGTTAGGGGAGGCGGCGAGGCCGCGGCAAGGGAGGCGGCGGGGCCGCGTCAAGGGAGGCGGCGGGGCCGCGTTAAAAGAGGCGGCGGGGCCGCGTCAAGGGAGGCGGCTGGGCCGCGTCAGGGGAGGCGGCAAAGCCGCGTCAGAGGAGGCGGCGGGGCCGCGAGTGAAAAGGCGACCCGAGGGGTCGCTAAAAAAAAAAGGCGCGCCTCGGGGCGCGCGTCGGTGGGCCCAGACAACGGTCCTAAGGTAGGACCCGCTCTATACCATGTGAAAATAGGAAAACAGGAATGTGTGGACTATGAATGAAAGCAGTACAAATATGAAACCCTAACTGGGTTGTACCCCCTATGGGATACCCCACTACAGCCTACACAGCAGTATAAGCTATAGATATGTTCTGACACTCCCTGTGCCTGCTCCTTACGCTGGTCCGACTGGAGGTCTTGCTGAGAGACGTGAGCCTGTGTCACGTCCTGTGTCACCTGCGTCTCGTCGAGCGTTGCCTGTTCGTGCTGCTACCACTGGTAGTCGTGTCCCGCGTGAGCGTCCTCCTGCTGTCCCAGGCACTCACCAGATGGCGCTTCGTCAGTCCACTGCTCCGCAGCGTGTCGCTCTCCCGTCGCCTCCTGCGTCCTCTCTTCCTGCTCTTGCTGACCCGGAGTCAGACTCCCTTCGCGCTGCCAGTCCTACTGTCACACGTCTCCTGGCTACGGTTGTCACTGACCCTTCCTTTGAGTCCGCTGCTGCGTCTGCCTTAGTCACTGAGCTTGTCGACTTTGCAGCTGCGTGTCGTCTAGACTACGCTGCGAGTCTTGTTGCTGAGTCTGAGTCTGTCTGTCCTCCGTCCGTCGGGGGTGAGTGTGCTCTTGGCACGGACGTTCTTGAGGACAGACAGGAGGAGTTTGGTTGCCTTGCCGCTGCTTTGCCCCATCTCGTGTCCATGCTTGTTGCCCCTTAGGGAGACCCGGATGCACCAGACATCCCGACCCCACGCTCTTACGCAGAGGCGATGGCCGGTCCCTACTCCTCTCAGTGGCAGTCAGCCATGGACACAGAGATGGCTTCCTGGAAGTCCACTGGCACCTACGTCGACGAGGTTCCCCCACCTGGGGCGAACATCGTCAGTGGCATGTGGATTTTCAGGGTGAAGCGGCCGCCGGGCTCTCCGCCTGTCTTCAAGGCGCGTTACGTTGCACGAGGCTTCAATCAGCGAGAGGGAGTTGACTTCTTCCAGACCTTCTCCCCGACCCCGAAGATGACCACTCTTCGGGTTCTGCTACACGTCGCCGCTCAGCGTGACTACGAGCTCCACTCTCTTGACTTCATTACAGCTTTCTTGCAGGGCAGCCTGCACGAGGAGATCTGGCTGCGCCGCCCACCTGGCTTCACTGGGTCGTTCCCTCCTGGTACCCAGTGGAGCCTCCGGCGGCCAGTCTACGGTCTCCGCCAGGCGCCACGTGAGTGGCACGACACAGTGAGGACTACACTTGCGGCTCTTGGGTTCGCTCCTTCTACTGCTGACCCGTCGCTGTTTCTACGCACCGACACCTCACTGCCGCCGTTCTACATCCTCGTGTACGTCGACGACTTGGTCTTTGCCACTTCTGACACAGCTGGTCTCGCTCACGTGAAGTCCGAGCTGCAGAAGAGACACACGTGCACAGACCTGGGTGAACTGACAAGCTATCTTGGCTTGCGGATCACCCGGGACAGAGCACGGCGCACCATCACCTTGACTCAGTCACACATGGTGCAGCAGGTCCTTCAGCGCTTCGGCTTCACGTACTCCTCGCCTCAGTCCACTCCTCTGCCTACGGGACACTCGCTCTCAGCTCTGCCTTCGGATGAGTCCGTAGAGCCGAGTGGTCCGTATCCAGAGCTTGTGGGCTGCCTCATGTACCTGATCACCTGCACTCGACCATACCCTCTCAGCATCTTAGCACGCTATGTCGCTCCCGGTCGTCACCGGAAGGAGCACATGGATGCAGCTAAGAGGGTGTTGCGCTACTTGTGCAGTACGTCGGGCATGGGGCTAGTGCTTGGAGGGCGAGACCGGCCTGTTCTCACTGGGCACTCAGACGCTTCTTGGGCAGACGACCAGGCTACTCAGCGGTCGTCTCAGGGTTACACCTTCAGTCTTGGCTCTGGCTCTGTCTCTTGGCGTTCTACTCGTTCTTCTTCTGTTCTCAGCTCCAGTTGTGAGGCTGAGATCTACGCCACGGCCATGGCTGCCCAGGAGCTTCGCTGGCTCACCTACCTGCTCACTGACCTTGGAGAGCAGCCTCGTTCTCCTCCAGTGCTGTACGTCGACAACAAGGCAACCATAGCCTTGTGTCAGGAGCACAGATTGGAGCACAGGACGAAGCACATTGCTCTGCGTTACTTTCTAGCTCGAGAGCTACAGCAGCGTGGTCAGCTTCTTCTGCGTTACGTGGCCACTGAGGCCAGCACTGCTGATGTGTTCACCAAGGCGCTTCCGCCTGTTGACCATCAGCGTTTTTGCACTCTTCTAGGCCTTGTGCCGACTGTTCCTCACTTGCTTACTTCTTGACTTTGCCTGTACTGTGATCATTATATATATACCTGCATGTTTGCCCTTGCTAGGTTGTGATCATTGTACCTCTTGCTCCATTATAAAACTGCATGTGAACTGGTCTTCTGACCGCTTACTTGTGCTCGGAATTTGTGTGGAATCCTCGAGATCCACCCTGAGCTTGTTTGCCTTGTTTTACCTTGACTGGTCTTGTGACCCCTAGGTCTGCCCCACTTTGCCTATGGGGGTATGTCAAACATTATATGTTTATGTGGTTCTAGGCTGTAGTGGGTTACACCTTAGGGGGTACACCAGATTAGGGTTTCATATTTGTACTGTTGTTCCTGCTAGTCACAACCATTCCTGTTTCTCATTCTGACATACAAAATGGATCGACCTGCACGTTATTTTATTGGAGCATAACAAGAATACGGGAAATTTAGCTAATCTTTCAAACACCAACATAATTCCACCTTTGGATTTTGAGACCATAGCTTTGCTCGTACGTACATACCCTGTAGTTAGCGCGCGATATTACGTTGAACGAAAAAATGCATTGTTCCGAGAGATTCTAACAAAAAGGACAGGAATTTTAGGAGTCGTAGACTATTTTGCTCTCGACGAGTTTCAACATCGAGGTGCCCCTCGTACTCATTGTTTAATATGGAGTGAGTTTCTAGCTTGCGATGGCACTATTCCTTTAGAAAGGATACTTCCATTTGCCGATAAGCATATATCGTGTCACGCACAAGAACTTGCTGGGGATCCAAAAACAAGCGATGTATTGAAAGTGCAAACTCATAGTCATACGAGAACGTGCAGAATAAAGAAAAACCGGACCTCGCGTAAATGCCGTTTTGGTATACCTAAGTATCCACTTCCAAACACACTGGTTTTGATGCCATTTGATAAAAAATGCGCGGATGTGGATATGGAAAAACATAGGTCGAGTAGGAAAACCGTAGATGAATTTCTAAACGTTCTTAATAAAAATCACTTAATTGAAACCTCTAACTTAACCTTTGCATTGTTTCTAGAGACAGTGCGCCTAACATACGACGATTATATTAGTGGTCTGCGTGTAGGCCTAAAGAAACGAACACTTTTTCATGCCAGAGATGTACGGGATTGTTACGTCAACAATTTCAATAAACTAATTCTTTCTGTTTGGAGAGGAAATATGGATATTCAATTGTGTATCGACCCATATAGTGTGGCAACGTATATTGCTGCATATATGACGAAATCGGGTAAAGGTATAAGTAAGATTATTGAGAATGCAAAAAGATTTGCAGCGGTGCAAGGTACGGGTGTTTTACACGTTCTTCGAGACCTTGGAAATTACATATTAAACACTCAAGAAATTAGCGCAAAAGAAGCTATTTATCTTATTTTGAGTCTTCCTTACAAAAAAACTACTCGTGGTTTTGTATTTATCAATACAAATCATCCACACAAACGATTGTTATTATTGAAGACAAAGGCAGAATTGGAAGGCTTGGATCCTCAATCGACAGACATCTTCACACCATATGCCTTATTGGATCGATATATGAATCGACCAACAGCTATGGAGGCTATTTGTTTCGCAGATTTCTCATCTGTATATGAAGAAACAAGTGATAAAACTCGTATCGGTCCTGATATTTCTTCCAAGAGACGGTTCTATCGCAAGCGAACAAGAAAGAATATTATTCGATACGTCAACTACCATAGTGATATCGATGACAAAGTTTGAAGAAAGAAAAAGGATTGAACTAGCAAGAATGAGGATACAAATAGCAAACCCTAGAAGGGTTGTACTCGCTATAGAGCACCCCACTACAGGCTAGAACATAAGATAATATTCTGACACACCCCCATAGCCAAAGTGGGGTGTAATCAGCAGAGCAGGCAAAGCAGTACAAGCTCAGGGTGGATCACAATGTCACCACACAATCTGAGCACAAGTTCAAGAAGAAATAGTTTAGAGTTCACAATTATGAGCAAAGCTAGTGGTAGTCACAACGGGCAGGTGAGGAGGAGGAGAGAGAGTGAGGGGAGAGGAGATAGGAGGCGACGGCTGAAGTTGCAGACACACGGGCAACAGGAGGCAGACTGGCACAGCGGCTACCGGACTAAGCGCCCGGACTACAGGAGTAACAGGCCCCACGGCTAAAGTAGCGGCAGACGAGCAACGGACCCACGGGCGGCTGGCGTAGAAGTCTAGCTCACTGGGCTACCGGGACAGCGCCCCGGACTACAGGTGCTGCGGACAACAGTACGGCAACCTCCATGCAGCTTCCCCAAACAGTCCCACCCCCCCGACACACACCCGCTGCTACACCGCTAGCTCCACTCCCACGCACCCCCCTTAAACCCTAAACCCCAGTCTCCCACACAACCACCCCCCTCAGCGATAGCTGCAGCAGTGGGAGACGAAGGAGGAGGAGGAGCAAAGGGAGGAAGGCACACCGGCCACCCCCATACCCGACACCGGCCCCCGAAGGAGCCGCGACGGGCGACGGGAAAAGGGGGGGGGGGGGAAGGCGGGGACGGGGCCGGGGCCGCGACGGGTAGGGCGACGGGCCGCATGTAGTGCGGCGGTAGGGCCGCAGGTAGGGCGGCTGGTGGGCCGCAGGTAGGGCGGCGAGTGGCCGCAGGTAGGGCGGCTCGCGGGCCGCAGGTAGGGCGGCGGGTGGGCCGCGAAGGTAGGGCGGCGGGTGGGCCGCGAAGGTAGGGCGGCGGGCGGCCGCGACGGGTCGGGCAGCGGGGCCGCGACGGGTCCCCGTCGCCCGTCGCGGCGCCTCCAGAAGGCGACGCGACGAACGACGGGGCAGACGCCCGCCGCGCGCCTCGGGGCGCACAGCGGGCAGAGAACCGCCGCGCGCCTCGGGGCGCACGGCGGGCAGAAAACCGCCGCGCGCCTCGGGTCGCACGGCGGGCAGAAAACCGCCTCGCGCCTCGGGGCGCACGGCGGGAAGGAAAAGTAGCAGCGGAAGCGAGGTGGTAACCCACCCACAGGATCGATCCAAGGGGATCGACCTGCTCTGATAGCATGACAAAGTTTGAAGAAAGAAAGAGGATTGAACTAGCAAGAATGAGGATACAAATAGCAAACCCTAGAAGGGTTGTACTCGCTATAGAGCACCCCACTACAGGCTAGAACATAAGATAATATTCTGACAATCGATAACCATAACTATATGCGTGAACAAATATTATTGTTCGTTCCTTTTCGTCAAGAAGCTTGTGAATCTAATGACGTTGTCCGAATCTATGCGGCAAACAATGATATTATTTTGACCAAGAGGAATGAATATTCGATGAATGGAGATACGTGGATACGTGCACTGGAAAACGCTATTGGTGTGGATGACGACGTCGACGATCCCGATAACGAAACGTTACCAAATGAAGACGTTGATATCGGCGTCGAACTTGGGTTGGACAAATTTGTCCGATCTACCGATATTTTTCATTCGGTGGCTGCAAACGAAAGCGATTATCTATCGATGGAACGCATGTTGAATGCAGAACAACGTGCAGTTGCCGATCACATCGTACATGGAGTGCGTCGTTCATTTCAATATGGACCTTTGTCCATATTCGTTAGCGGGGGTGCTTGTGAAACAAGTGAACAGGAATGTGTGAACTATGAATGAAGGCAGTACAAATATGAAACCCTAACTGGGTTGTACCCCCTATGGGATACCCCACTACAGCCTACACAATAGTATAAGCTATAGATATGTTCTGACACACCCCCATAGGCAAAGTGGGGGAGAACAAGGGGTCACAAGACCAGTCAAGCAAAGCAAAGCAAAGCAAGCTCGGGGTGGATCACAAAGTCACCACACAGTCCGAGCACAAGAGCAGGGCCAGAGGCCAGTTCACATGCAGGAGTACAGACATATATATATATAAAACTAGACAAGCAAGAGCAGGTCTATATATATGTCACAGTACAAGTAAAGTCAAGAGGAGAGCAAGTGAGGCAAGACAGGCACAAGACCCAGCTGGGTGCAGAGGCGCTGATGGTCACAAGGCGCGAGTGCCTTGGTGAACACATCAGCAGTGTTGGCCTCAGAGGCCACGTACGCAAGCCGCAACTGTCCACGCTGCTGCAGCTCACGAGCAAGGAAGTAGCGAAGAGCAATGTGCTTCGTTCTGTGCTCCAGACGCTGCTCTCGACACAAGGCCAGCATGGCCTTGTTGTCTACGTACAGCACTGGAGGAGAACGAGGCGGCTCTCCAAGGTCAGTCAGCAGGTAGGTGAGCCAGCGAAGCTCCTGTGCAGCCATGGCCCCAGCGTAGATCTCAGCCTCACAACTGGAGCTGAGAACCGAAGACGAGCGAGTAGCCCGCCACGAAACAGAGCCGGAACCAAGACTGAAGGTGTAACCCTGTGACGACCGATGCGTAGCCTGGTCGTCAGCCCAAGAAGCGTCCGCGTGCCCTGTAAGGACCACTGGACTGCGCCCTCCAAGCACTAGCCCCATGCCTAACGTACTGCACAGGTAGCGCAACACCCTCTTCGCTGCAGCCTTGTTCTCTGGTCGGTGTCTCCCAGGAGCAACATAGCGTGCAAGAATGCTCAGAGGGTATGCAAGGTCAGGTCGTGTGCAGGTCATCAGGTACATGAGGCAGCCAACAAGCTCTGGGTACGGGCCACTCGACTCTACGGACTCATCCGAAGGCAGAGCTGAGAGCGAGTGGCGAGTAGACAGAGGAGTGGCCTGAGGCGAGGAGTACGTAAAGCCGAAGCGCTGAAGGACCTGCTGCACCATGTGTGACTGAGTCAAGGTAATGGTGCGGCGTGCTCTGTCCCGAGTGATCTGCAAGCCAAGGTAGCTGCGCAGTTCACCCAGGTCTGTGCACGTGTGTCTCTTCAGCAGCTCGGACTTCACGTAGGCGAGTCCAGCAGTGTCCGCTGTGGCAAAGACCAAGTCGTCGACGTACACGAGGATGTAGAACGGCGGCAGAGAAGTGTCGGTGCGCAGAAACAGCGACGGGTCAGCAGTAGAAGGAGCAAACCCAAGAGCCGCAAGCGTAGTCCTCAGTGTGTCGTGCCACTCACGCGGTGCCTGGCGGAGACCGTAGACTGGCCGTCGGAGGCTCCACTGGGTGCCAGGAGGGAAAGTCCCAGTGAAGCCAGGTGGACGGCGCAGCCAGATCTCCTCGTGCAGGCTACCCTGCAGGAACGCAGTGCTGAAGTCGAGAGAGTGAAGCTCGTAGTCGCGCTGAGCGGCTATGTGCAGCAGCACCCGAAGAGTGGTCATCTTCGGGGTGGGAGAGAAGGTCTGAAAGTAGTCAACTCCCTGCCGCTGACTGAAGCCACGAGCAACGTACCGCGCCTTGAAGACAGGTGGAGAGCCCGGCGGCCGCTTCACCCTGAAGATCCACATGCCACTAACGATGTTCGCCCCAGGAGGGGGAACTGCGTCAACGTAGGTGCCTGTGGACTTCCAGGAAGCCATCTCTGCATCCATAGCTGCCTGCCACTGAGACGAGTAGGGACCCTCTACGGCCTCCACGTAAGAGCGCGGAGTCGGGATGTCTAGTGCATCCGGGTCTCCCTCAGGAGCAAGCAGTACAGACGCGAGATGAGGTGAAGCAGCCGCCAGACACTGTAACTCCTCCTGCCTGTCCTCTAAGACGTCCGTGCCAAGAGCACAGTCACCCCCGACGGACAGAGGACAGTCAGACGCTGACTCAGCAACAAGACTAGCAGCGTAGTCTAGACGACAGCGAGCAGCAAAGTCGACGAGCTCAGCGACAAGGGCAGACGCAGCAGTGGACTCAAACGAGGGGTCAGTGACGACAGTAGCAAGGAGACGCGTGACAGTAGGACTGGCAGCACGAAGAGAGTCCGACTCAGGGTCGGCAAGCGCAGGAAGAGAGGACTCAGGAGGAGAAGGCAAAGGGGCACGCAGAGGAGCAGTGGACGGACGCAGAGACATCCGGTGCGTGCCAGGGACAGGAGGAGGACGCTGACGCGAACCGCGACCACTAGTGCGAGCAGCACGAACAGGCGACGCAGGACGAGACGCAGGCTCACGACGCTCAGCAAGACCTCCAGTAGGACCAGTGTAAGGAGAGGGAGCAGGCAGTGGAGAGGAAGGCTCCAACAGGGACTGCGACTGGACAGGCTGTGGACACTCTACCGGAGGAGAAAGACCAAGAACCTGCTGTAGGAGCGGAACGAAGTACGGCCGAGGCCGCGCGGCAACTCCAGACTCAGCAGGGACAGCACCAGCACCCTCAGCAACAGCACCAGCGCCACCAACACCTCCAGCGGCAGGACCTCCAGCAGCACCAGTAGTAGAACCACCGCCGGGACAGACAGCAGTAGTCTCAGCACCAACACCCTCAGGAGCTCCTGCTCCAGGAGTACGCGCAGACCCAGCAGCCCCGGGACCGGCAGCACCAGCACCCTCGACGGTCGAAGAAGCTCGAGCTCCAGCAGCACGCCTCCAGCGGCGAGCAAACCACTCGCGGAGCTCCTGTGGAGAGAGGGGCTCCCGGCGAGACGCAGCAGCAGGAGAAACCCCAGGCTCAACAGCTCCAGACGTAGCACCCCCAGGCTCAGCAGCTCCAGACTCAGTACCCCCAGGCTCAGCAGCGCCCGACCCAGCACCCCCAGACCCAGCACCCCCTAGCTCAGCAGCTCCAGGCACCGTACCCCCCAGCTCAGCACCCCCAGGCTCAGCACCCTCCGCAGTAGCACTCCCAGGCCCAGCACCCCCAGGCTCAGCACCCCCAGTAGTAGCACCTCCAGGCTCGGCACCCCCGGGCACAGCACCCCCAGAGTCAGCACCCCCAGGCTCAGCACCCGCAGCAGCACCAGAGTCACCAGTAACCTCGACCGGGCCAACAGCGTCTACCTGGGACACACCTGAGGGGGCAGGAACCTGAGGGGGGAGGGGGTCTACCGGGGGGGGAACTGGCACAAGGAAGTCCGGCGGAGGGGGGAGGGAAGGAGTGCGGTAGGGGAAGAGGCGGTAGAAGGGGACTGACTCGTCGAACGTGACGTCCTGGGAGGACAGAACACTACGAGAGGAGGGGTGGTAAAACTGCCACCCGGGAGCGTCTGTGGGGAAGCCAAGGAAGACACAGGGAGCAGCACGAGGGGACAGCTTGTACGCAGACAAGTCGCGGACAAACGCCCGAGATCCCCAGACACGGAACGCCGACGCATCGCCAACCTTCCCCGTCCACAGCAAAGCTGGGGAGGTCTCCGGTCGGGAGACTCTGGGCTGAAGGTTGATCTGATGCGCGGCGTACCGAACCGCAAACGGCCACAGAAAATGGGGGGCAGCCGCATGCACCATGGACGTACGGGCGACGTCCATGACAATGCCGATGCGGCGCTCAGCAATCCCATTCTGCTGTGGAGAGTCCGGAAGCGTGAAGGTCTGGCGGATGCCTCGTGCCCGACAGTAGGCTCGCAGAAGGCCGGAGGAGAACTCTCCGCCTCTGTCCGAATGCAGACGCAGAACAGGAAAGTCCGAGCCGAAGCTCCGCCTGAGCTGGAGACGAGCTGCGCGGATCCAGTCGATCAACACCTCAGTGACCTCACCCTTGCTGCGCAAGGGGAAGACTGTGGTGTAACGCGAGTAGTCGTCAACCACCAGCAGGAAGTAGCGCTCGTGACCCTGTCCACGGACGGGGGCTGGGCCCCACACATCCATGTGAAGCGTCTGCAGGGGAGCCTCTGTCGGGGGGAAGTGGGAGGAGTGAGGAGTAGCCCGGAGGCGACCCTCGACACAGGGGACACAGGAAGGTCCTGGCCCAGAGGGGAGAGGAGGGAGAGACTGGGGAAGACCAGAGACAAGGATACGGGAAGCCATGCTCCGAAGACGGGGCAAGGAGGGGTGGCCAAGACGGTGGTGCCACAGGAGAGTCTCGTGAGACAGGAGGCGACAAGAACAGGGGGCAGACTCAGGACCTGACCGGGACACAGCAGCAAGCACCTGACCAGACGCAGGGACAGGAGGAGACTCAACGGTCAGGGTGTAGAGACTCGACCCCGGCCGACGCGAGAACGTGGCCAGGTGTCGGCCTGTGCGTGCCTCCGTGCAGTGGGTCACCCGCTGACTCGCAGGAGTGAACTGGTGAACCCCCACATCCTGCAGGTCCGCTCCACTCACCAAGTTCGTAGAGAACGAGGGAAGGTACAGACCAGACAGGGTGCCCGAAGGGGCAGCCGGACACGGGAGGACAGTGGAGAAGTGAGACAGGACAGGACCCCCAGAGGGGTCAGCAAGGGAGACCGCAACCGGCCGGCCGAGCGGCGTAAGGGTAGTGCGGTCTCGAAAGAAGGAGCGAGAAGCCCCGGAGTCAAGTGTGAAAGTGAGGGAGGACGAGGACGACGCAGTACCTGAGAGCGCAGTCTCACCAGTACCTGAGAGCACAGACGCACTGGCACCTAGAGCAGCAGCCTCACAAGCACCTAGCGCAGCAGTACCAATGCCCGGGTCGGGCTGAAAACACCGGTAACCCTCATTCTCCTCACTATAATCCACAGCATACATAGCAGCAAGGATAGCATCAAAATCAAGATCAAAGATCGCTACACCAGCCCTTAGAAGCTCATCCCAGCGAGGGATCTCACTAGCCCCAGGGAACTGCCGACGCCAAGCGTCCGTCAGGCGGCCAAAGCAGCGCTGGGTGGCGTGGGCACCCCCACACTGCTCACCCGCGCGGTCGCCGGAACGAAGAACGTAGGTGCAGGGACCAGTACCCCCACCCCTCTGACGCCCAGCGTACCACTCACGAAGCTGCTGAGGCGGAGGGATGTCCCGCGAGCGCTGCTGCTGCTGCCGCTGCGAGCGCTGGCCACCACCACCGCCGCTACGCTGCTGGGTACCACCCCGACCAGCTCCACCTCCTCCACCACCACCGCCTCCTCCGCTGCCGCCTCCACCGCCTCCACCTCCGCCGCCTCCACCTCCGCCGCTGCCTCCACCACCACCGCTGGCACCACCACCACCGTCTCCGCCGCTGCTGCCACCACCACCACCACCCCCGCCACTAGTCCCGCCGCCACCCCCACTCCCTCCGCCGCCACCGCCGCCACCGCCACCGCCCCCTCCAGCTCCACCCGCGCCCTTGCCCCCCTTGCCCTTGCTGGAGCGACGTCTCCCACTAGGGGTAGACGCCGCGCCGACCGACTCAAGACCAAGCAGGTCGGCAGCAGCAGCAGAGGCAACAGAGGGCAGCAAGGGGGAAGGAGAGCACCCCTCAAAGATGGGGGTGCGAGGGTCACCACGAGAAGCACCTACAGCGACTATGCTCTTTTCCGCTGCGAGGAGGGCCTTCTCGAGGAGGTCGACGGTGAGGGTGGTGGGACAGACAGCGAGAAAGTGGTCCCTGACGACGCGAAGGGAGTCAGGGAGGCGCGCGACTACGTAGTAGAGAGCGATGTACATGGGGGGTGGGTTCTTAGCGCAGAACTCAGCAGGAAGGGCGGCGCGGTAGCGAGTGTCACTAGTGCGGAGGTGCGTAATGAGGTCAGCAACAGTGGGAAGGGCAGAGAGGTCAGGAAAGAGGTAGGGAAGCATGAGACGGCTCAGTGCAGCAGTGGCAGGGGAGGAGTAGCGCGCAACTACAGCGTCGTACAAGGTCTGAGCTCTCTTGTACTGACTAAAGTGCGCACGCTCAGAGGTAGGGAGGTGGCGACGCACAGCAAGACGTGCAGCAGCATCGCGGGTGGCCCACTGAGAGCGGACAGTGGGATCAGCATCAGCAGCAGGAGCAGGAGAGGCGCCAGAGGTGAGGTCAAAGAGAGAAAGGTCGTCAGCCCTGTCGCACTGTAAGAACAGCTGCAGGTCGTCTAACCAGACCTCAAAATCAATGGCGCGACCCTCAGCGTCAAAAGCTAGGACACTAGGGGTAGCCATGGCGACGACAGCGACGCAGTGCAAGCAGTAGGGAAAGAGCTCGCAGTGTCAGTGGGACTGTGCTCACCAGGCAGGGCAGGTCGTGCAGCTCTGCAGAAAGGCGGCTCAGCGACCGGGCGGCTCGGGTGCACAGCGGCTCGGCTCCCGGGCGGCTCGGCGGCTGGGCGGCTCGGGCGCAGGGCGGCTCGGCTCCCGGGCGGCTCGGCGGCAGGGCGGCTCGGGTGCAGGGCGGCTCGGCTCCCGGGCGGCTCGGCGGCAGGGCGGCTCGGGTCCCGGGCGGCTCGGCTTCTGGGGCGGCTCGGCCGGGAGATGCAGGGGCGGGGCCGTCAGGTGCAGCGGCGGGTCGACCGGTGCAGCGGCGGGCCGGCAGGTGCAGCGGCGGGGCCGTAGGGTGCAGCGGCGGGCCGACCAGGTGAGGCGGCGGGCCGTAGGGTGCAGCGGCGGGCCGTAGGGTGCAGCGGCGGGCCGGCAGGTGCAGCGGCGGGGCCGTCAGGTGAAGCGGCGGGCCGCTGGGTGCAGCGGCGGGCTGGCAGGTGCAGCGGCGGGCCGGCAGGAGCAGCGGCGGGGCCGTCAGGTGAGGCGGCGGGCCGTAGGGTGCAGCGGCGGGTCGGCAGGGCCGCGTCAGAGGCGGCAGCGGGGCCGCGGCAGTGGAGGCGGCGGGGCCGCGTCAAGCAGGCGGCGGGGCCGCGACGAAGCGGGCGGCAGGGCCGCGTCAGAGCCGGCGGCGGGGCCGCGTCAGGGGAGGCGGCGGGGCCGCGTCAAGCAGGCGGCGGGGCCGCGATCAGGAGAGGTGGCGGGGCCGCGTCTGAGGGACAGCGGGGCCGCGAGGGAAATGGCGACCCGAGGGGTCGCTAAAAAAAAGGCGCGCCTCGGGGCGCGCTTCGGTGGGCCCTAAAAAAAAAACGGTCCTAAGGCAGGACCCGCTCTATACCATGTGAAACAAGTGAACAGGAATGTGTGAACTATGAATGAAGGCAGCACAAATATGAAACCCTAACTGGGTTGTACCCCCTATGGGATACCCCACTACAGCCTACACAATAGTATAAGCTATAGATATGTTCTGACAGTGCTGGCGTCGGAAAGTCCGTTTTGATTAGAACGGTTCACGATCGACTAATTCGAATATTTCATGCGCAGATCCATACAAATTTCAATACGATCAAAGTGTTAAAAATAGCTCCCTCAGGAGTTGCAGCCTTTCAGATTAAGGGTTATACAATTCATAATGCTTTAATGATTCCAGTCGTGCAGAATCGTCGTATAAAGAAATTAGCTTCGGACAGGTTAAATACTTTAAGATCAAGACTTGGAGACGTAAAAGTTGTTATTGTCGACGAAATATCAATGGTTGGGAAAAACACATTCGAATGGATAGATTTTAGGCTTCGTGAGCTTACAAATAACGCGAACGTTCCTTTCGGGGGTTTGCACATGGTCTTTGTTGGAGATTTTTTCCAACTACCTCCAGTGCGTGATATACATTGTTTCGACGATCATACAAATCAATCTTCAATATGTGATTTGAATATTTGGAGACGTGTACAACTTGTAGAACTTACGACGATCATGCGGCAACGCGAAGAGGGAAGATTTGCCGAATTGTTAAACCGTTTGCGCGAAGGGGCCCAAACTCCTATGGACATACTGTTATTACATGACCGGCAAGTTGATATTCCTTCAGTAGAGACAAGCTTGCAACATTTATGTTGCACTAATAAAGCCATCGACTCGTTTAACCACGCTGTTTTCTCATCTTCGTTGGAAGAGAAATACGCAGTCCCAGCGTTGGATTGTGCGTTGTTCGGGAATGACCAATCCAGGAAAGATAAACCGATTACCCCAGATGGGTTTGCGACAACTTCATCACATGGGTTATGTTCGGTTCTTGAGCTTTTTATCAGCTCGCGTGTGCACATGGTTTGTAATGTGGATACGTCAGACGGGCTTGCTAATGGCACACCTGGCATTGTAGTTCGTTTTTCATTGAATGCACACAATACGGTGGAAGTGATATGGGTCCAATTTGATGATGAAGCTGTTGGCAGTAATATGCGTAGAAAATCTCGACCGTTGTTTTCAAAGATTCTGGGGGTAAAACCATCTTGGACGCCTATTCAACGAATAGAGAAGACATTCTCGGTAAATTCTCGCTATGACACGATTTCTCGAATGCAGTTTCCATTACGACCAAGTAATGCGATAAGCTTTCACCGAAGCCAAGGTGCTACTTTTGAAAGTGGAGTCATACATTTTGAATCCAAAGTTTTTCCTCAAGGAGCATATGTTGCTTTGAGTCGATTTTGTCAGAACATATATATAGCTTATACTATTGTGTAGGCTGTAGTGGGGTATCCCATAGGGGGTACAACCCAGTTAGGGTTTCCTATTTGTACTCACTTCATTCATAGTTCATTCATTCTCGTTCTATTCTCAACATGGTATCGAGCAGGTTCCCCCGCGGGAACTGTGCTTAGGGCCCACCACCTTCAAAACTTTTTTTCCTACCCGGAGCGCGCTCCGGGCCCTTGCTCTCTCCTTTTTTGGCCTGCCCTGCGGCCCCCTAGACGCCTGCGCGAGCCGCCCTTTGCCGCCCGCGCCCGTCGGTTCAGGCCCCTAGCCGCCCGCGCGCCGCCCGTCAGGGCTCCTAGACGCGCACGCGCCGCCCGTTCAGGCCCACAGCCGCCCGCGCGCCGCTCGTCACGGCCCCTCGCCACCTGCGCGCCGCCCGTCCCGGCCTCTAGCCACCCACGCGCGCCCGTCCCGGCCCCTAGCCGCCCACGCGAGCCCGTCCCGGCCCTTAGCCGCCCTCGAGCGCCCGTCCCGGCCCCTACCCACCCACGCGCGCCCGTCCCGGCCCCTAGCCGCCCACGCGAGCCCTGTCCCGGCACTTCGCCGCCCTCGAGCGCCCGTCCTGGCCCCTAGCCACCCACGCGCGCCCGTCCCGGCCCCTCACCGCCCGCGCGCCGCCCGACCCGGTCCCGAGCCGCCCTGTGCCGCCCGTCCCGGCCGCGCTCTCCCGTCCCTGCTGCACGACGCTGTCCCGGCCCCCCCCACGCCGCCCGCCAGCCGCCGTGCGACCTGAGCCGCCCGAACCGTCTCCGCAGCTGAGGAGCCGAGCCGCCCGAGCCGCCTGTGCCGCTGACTGCCCGAGCCGCCCGAGCCGCCCGCGCCGCCCGAGCCGCCCGAGCCGCCCGAGCCGCCCGAGCCGCCTGCACCGCCTGAGGAGCCGAGCCGCTGGTCCTGCGAGGATGCTGTTGCTGCTGAGCCGGTTGAGCTGCTGTGTTGCTGTGCTGCTGTGCTACTGCGCTGCCCGACCCATCCTGTCTGGTGAGACCGTCTCCTGCTGTCATGGCTACCCCTAGTGTCCTCGCTTTTGACGCTGAGGGTCGCGCCATTGACTTTGAGGTCTGGGTCGACGACTTGCAGCTGTTCTTGCAGTGCGATAGAGCAGACGGCCTTTCTCTCTTTGACCTCACTTCTGGCGCCTCTCCTGCCCCTGCTGCTGATGCTGATCCCACTGTGCGCTCTCAGTGGGCTACCCGGGATGCTGCTGCACGTCTTGCTGTGCGTCGCCACCTCCCTACCTCTGAGCGCGCGCACTTTAGTCAGTACAAGAGTGCTCAGACCTTGTACGACGCTGTAGTTGCGCGCTACTCTTCCCCTGCCACTGCTGCACTGAGCCGTCTCATTCTTCCCTACCTCTTTCCTGACCTCTCTGCCTTTCCCACTGTCGCTGACCTCATTACACACCTTCGCACTAGTGACACTCGCTACCGCGCCGCCCTTCCTGCTGAGTTCTGCGCCAAGAACCCCCCCCCCATGTACATCACTCTCTACTACGTAGTCGCGCGCCTCCCTGACTCTCTTCGCGTCGTCAGGGACCACTTTCTCGCAGTCTGTCCCACCATCCTCACTGTCGACCTCCTCGAGAAGGCCCTCCTCGCGGCGGAGAAGAGCATCGTCGCTGTAGGAGCTTCTCGGGGTGACCCTCGCACCCCCATCTTTGAGGGGTGCTCTCCTTCCCCCCTACTGCCCTCTGTTGCCTCTGCTGCTGCTGCCGACCTGCTTGGTCTTGAGTCGGTCGGCGCGACGCCGCTCTGGCAAGGGCAAGGGGGGCAAGGGCGCGGGTGGAGCTGGAGGGGGCGGTGGAGGTGGCGGTGGAGGCGGCGGAGGGAGTGGGGGTGGCGGCGGGAGTGGTGGAGGGGGTGGTGGTGGTAGTGGTGGCAGCGGCGGCGGAGGCGGCGGAAGTGGCGGCAGCGGTGGTGGTGGCGGCAGCGGTGGCGATGGAGGCGGTGGAGGGGGCGGAGGAGGAGGCGGTGGTGGCGGAGGGGGTGGAGCTGGTCGGGGTGGTACCCAGCAGCGGAGCGGCGGTGGTGGTGGTCAGCGCCCGCAGCAGCAGCAGCAGCAGCGTTCGCGGGACATCCCTCCGCCCCAGCAGCTCCGTGAGTGGTACGCTCGGCGTCAGAGGGGTGCGGGTGCTGGTCCGTGTGCCTACGTCCTTCGTTCCGGCGACCGCGCGGGTGAGCAGTGTGGGGGTGCCCACCCCACCCAGCGCTGCTTTGGCCGCCTGACGGACGCTTGGCGTCAGCAGTTCCCCGAGGCTAGTGAGATCCCCCGCTGGGATGAGCTTCTTAGGGCTGGTGTAGCGATCTTTGATCTTGACTTTGATGCTATCCTTGCTGCCATGTATGCTGTGACTATTAGTGAGGAGGGTGACTGTTACCGGTGTTTCCCGCCCGACCCGGGCATTGGTACTGCTGCGCTAGGTGCTTGTGAGGCTGCTGCTCTAGGTGCCAGTGCGTCTGCGCTCTCAGGTACTGGTGAGACTGCGCTCTCAGGTACTGCGTCGCCTTCGTCCTCCCTCACTTTCACACTTGACTCCGGGGCTTCTCGCTCCTTCTTTCGAGACCGCACCACCCTCACGCCGCTTAGTCGGCCGGTTGCAGTCTCCCTGGCTGACCCCTCTGGGGGTCCTGTACTCTCTCACTTTTCCACTGTCCTCCCGTGTCCGGCTGCCCCCTCGGGCACCCTGTCTGGTCTGTACCTTCCCTCGTTCTCGACGAACTTGGTGAGTGGTGCGGACATACAGGATGTGGGGGTTCACCAGTTCACTCCTGCGAGTCAGCGGGTGACCCACTGCACGGACGCACGCACAGGCCGACACCTGGCCACGTTCTCGCGTCGGCCGGGGTCGAGCCTCTACACCCTGACCACTACGTCTCCTCCTGTCCCTGCGTCTGGTCAGGTACCTGCGTCAGGTCAGGTGTTTGCTGCTGCGTCCCGGTCTGGCCCTGAGTCTGCCCCCTGTTCGTGTCGCCTCCTGTCTCACGAGACCCTCCTGTGGCACCACCGTCTGGGCCACCCCTCCTTGCCCCGTCTTCGGAGCATGGCTTCCCGTGTCCTTGTCTCTGGTCTTCCCCAGTCTCTCCCTCCTCTTCCTTCGGGGCCAGGACCTTCCTGTGTCCCCTGCGTCGAGGGGCGCCTCCGGGCTGCTCCTCACTCCTCCCAGTTCCCACCGACAGAGGCTCCTCTGCAGACACTTCACATGGACGTGTGGGGCCCAGCCCCCGTCCGTGGGCAGGGTCACGAGCGCTACTTCCTGTTGGTGGTTGACGACTACTCGCGTTACACCACAGTCCTCCCCTTGCGCAGCAAGGGTGCTGTCACTGAGGTGCTGATCGAATGGATCCGCGAGGCTCGTCTCCAGCTCAGGAGGAGCTTCGGCTCGGACTTTCCTGTTCTGCGTCTGCGCTCGGACAGAGGCGGGGAGTTCTCCTCTCGCCTTCTGTGAGACTACTGTCGTGCACGGGGGATCCGCCAGACCTTCACGCTTCCGGACTCTCCACAGCAAAATGGGATTGCTGAGCGCCGCATTGGCATGGTCATGGATGTCGCTCGTACGTCCATGATGCATGCGGCTGCCCCCCATTTTCTGTGGCCGTTTGCGGTTCGGTACGCGGCGCATCAGCTCAACCTTCACCCCAGGGTCTCTCGGCCTGCGATGTCCCCAGTCTTGCTGTGGACGGGGAAGGTTGGCGATGCGTCTGCGTTCCGTGTCTGGGGATCTCGGGCGTTTGTCCGCGACTTGTCTGCGGACAAGCTGTCCCCTCGTGCTGCTCCCTGTGTCTTCCTTGGCTTCCCCCCTGACGCTCCAGGGTGGCAGTTCTACCACCCCTCCTCTCGTCGTGTTCTGTCCTCCCAGGACGTCACGTTCGACGAGTCAGTCCCCTTCTACCGCCTCTTCCCCTACCGCACTCCTTCCCTTCCCCCGCCACCGGACTTCCTTGTGCCGGTTCCCCCCCCGGTAGACCCCCTCCCCCCTCAGGTTCCTGCCCCCTCAGGTGTGTCCCAGGTAGACGCAGTTGACCCGATCGAGGTTACTGGTGACTCTGGTGCTGGTGCGGGTGCTGAGCCTGGGGGTGCTGACTCTGGGGGTGCTGTGCGCGGGGGTGCCGAGCCTGGGGGTGCTGCTGCGGAGGGTGCTGGGCCTGGGGGTGCTGAGCCGGGGGGTGCTGTGCCTGGAGCTGCTGAGCTAGGGGGTGCTGAGTCTGGGGGTGCTGAGTCTGGAGCTGCTGAGCCTGGGGGTGCTGGGTCTGGAGCTGCTGAGCCTGGGGGTGCTACGTCTGGCGCTGCTGAGCCTGGGGGTGCTGCGTCTGGGGCTGCTGAGCCTGAGGTTTCTCCTGGTGCTGCGTCTCGGCGGGAGCCCCTCTCTCCACAGGAGCTGCGCGACTGGTTTGCTCGCCGCTGGAGGCGTACTGCCGGAGCTGGAGCTTCTTCGACCGTCGAGGGTGCTGGTGCCACCGGTCCCGGAGCTGCTGGGCCTGCGGGTCCTCTTGGAGCTGGAGCTGCTGGAGGTGTTGGTGCTGAGACTCCAGCTGTCTGTCCTGGAGGTGGTTCTGCTGCTGGTGCTGCTGGAGGTCCTGCCGCTGAGGGTGCTGGTGCTGTCCCTGCTGAGCCTGGAGCTGCTGCGCGGCCTCGGCCGTACTTCGTTCCACTCCTGCAGCAGGTTCTTGGTCTTTCTCCTCCGGTAGACTGTCCACAGCCTGTCCAGTCGCAGTCCCTGTTGGAGCCTTCCTCCCCACTGCCTGCTCCCTCTCCTTACACTGGTCCTACTGGAGGTCTTGCTGAGCGTCGTGAGCCGGCGTCTCGTCCCGCGTCGCCTGTTCGTGCTGCTCGCGCTAGTGGTCGCGGTTCGCGTCAGCGTCCTCCTCCTGTCCCTGGCACGCACCGGATGTCTCTGCGTCCGTCCACTGCTCCTCTGCGTGCCCCTTTGCCTTCTCCTCCTGAGTCCTCTCTTCCTGCGCTTGCCGACCCTGAGTCGGACTCCCTTCGTGCTGCCAGTCCTACTGTCACGCATCTCCTTGCTACTGTCGTCACTGACCCCTCTTTTGAGTCCACTGCTGCGTCTGCTCTTGTCGCTGAGCTCGTCCACTTTGCTGCTCGCTGTCGTCTAGACTACGCTGCTAGTCTTGTTGCTGAGTCTGCGTCTGTCTGTCCTCCGTCCGTCGGGGGTGAGTGTGCTCTTGGCACGGACGTCCTAGAGGACAGGCAGGAGGAGTTCCAGTGTCTGGCTGCTGCTTCACCTCATCTCGCGTCTGTACTGCTTGCTCCTAAGGGAGACCCGGATGCACTAGACATCCCGACTCCGCACTCTTACGCGGAGGCCGTAGAGGGTCCCTACTCCTCTCAGTGGCAGGCAGCTATGGATGCAGAGATGGCTTCCTGGAAGTCCACAGGCACCTACGTTGACGCGGTTCCCCCTCCTGGGGCGAACATCGTCAGTGGCATGTGGATCTTCAGGGTGAAGCGGCCGCCAGGCTCTCCACCTGTCTTCAAGGCGCGGTACGTGGCTCGTGGCTTCAGTCAGCGGCAGGGAGTTGACTACTTTCAGACCTTCTCTCCCACCCCGAAGATGACCACTCTTTGGGTGCTGCTACACATAGCCGCTCAGCGCGACTACGAGCTTCACTCTCTCGACTTCAGCACTGCGTTCCTGCAGGGTAGCCTGCACGAGGAGATCTGGCTGCGCCGTCCACCTGGCTTCACTGGGACTTTCCCTCCTGGTACCCAGTGGAGCCTCCGACGGCCAGTCTACGGTCTCCGCCAGGCACCGCGTGAGTGGCACGACACACTGAGGACTACGCTTGCGGCTCTTGGGTTTGCTCCTTCTACTGCTGACCCGTCGCTGTTTCTGCGCACCGACACTTCACTGCCGCCGTTCTACATCCTCGTGTACGTCGACGACTTGGTCTTTGCCACAGCGGACACTGCTGGACTCGCCTACGTGAAGTCCGAGCTGCTGAAGAGACACACGTGCACAGACCTGGGTGAACTGCGCAGCTACCTTGGCTTGCAGATCACTAGGGACAGAGCACGCCGCACCATTACCTTGACTCAATCACACATGGTGCAGCAGGTCCTTCAGCGCTTCGGCTTCACGTACTCCTCGCCTCAGGCCACTCCTCTGTCTACCCGCCACTCGCTCTCAGCTCTGCCTTCGGATGAGTCCGTAGAGTCGAGTGGCCCGTACCCAGAGCTTGTTGGCTGCCTCATGTACCTGATGACCTGCACACGACCTGACCTTGCATACCCTCTGAGCATCCTTGCACGCTATGTTGCTCCTGGGAGACACCGACCAGAGCACATGGCTGCAGCGAAGAGGGTATTGCGCTACCTGTGCAGTACGTCGGGCATGGGGCTAGTGCTTGGAGGGCGGAGTCCAGTGGTCCTTACAGGTCACGCGAACGCTTCTTGGGCTGACGACCAGGCTACGCAGCGGTCGTCACAGGGTTACACCTTCAGCCTTGGTTCCGGCTCTGTCTCGTGGCGGGCTACTCGTTCGTCTTCTGTTCTCGACTCTAGTTGTGAGGCTGAGATCTACGCAGGGGCCATGGCTGCACAGGAGCTTCGCTGGCTTACCTACCTGCTGACTGATCTTGGAGAGCCGCCTCGTTCTCCTCCAGTGCTGTACGTAGACAACAAGGCCATGCTGGCCTTGTGTCGAGAGCAGCGTCTGGAGCACAGAACGAAGCACATTGCTCTTCGCTACTTCCTTGCTTGTGAGCTACAGCAGCGTGGACAGTTGCGGCTTGCGTACGTGGCCTCTGAGGCCAACACTGCTGATGTGTTCACCAAGGCACTTGCGCCTTGTGACCATCAGCGCTTCTGCACCCAGCTGGGTCTTGTGCCTGTCTTGCCTCACTTGCTCTCCTCTTAACTTTACTTGTACTGTGACATGTATATACCTGCTCTTGCTTGTCTAGCTTTATATATATGTCTGTACTCTTGCATGTGAACTGGCCTTTGGCCTTGCTCTTGTGCTCGGACTGTGTGGTGACTTTGTGATCCACCCTGAGCTTTGCTTTGTCTTGCTTGACTGGTCTTGTGACCCCTTGTTCTCCCCCACTTTGCCTATGGGGGTGTGTCAGAACATATATATAGCTTATACTATTGTGTAGGCTGTAGTGGGGTATCCCATAGGGGGTACAACCCAGTTAGGGTTTCCTATTTGTACTCACTTCATTCATAGTTCATTCATTCTCGTTCTATTCTCAACAGATTTCGCAGTCCTTCTCGATTGTTCCTTCGAAGCTTTTCAGAAGCATGCATTAAAACCGATTCTCGTGTAGTAGCGGAAATGTGCCGTCTACGTAAGAGACCCCTTATTTTGGATCCAATACCGATTGGTGAGATCATTCAACAATCATCATTGATTAAGTTCGCATTTCAAAATGTAAGAAGTTTTCGAGGACATTACAGAGATGTTAATATCAACAATCTTGGTGGATTTGATTTTATGATTCTATTCGAGACACACTTGGGCGAAAATGATCAGTTACCAAATTTGACAAACGACATATTTAATATTGTTCGTTTTGATTGCCCATCTGGGGGGATTGTTTCATATCATCATATTCCAATCAGAAACGTACAGTATGTAGAAAATTCAAAAGTCGAATTATTAACATTTACCATCAACGTCAATGATGAAGATGTAGTTATTACGGGTTGCTATCGTAATCCAACCAATCAACGTAATCATAACGTTCTTTTTTATATGATCACATCGATCATCACTAAGCATACAAATCGTAACATGATTTTTTTGGGCGATTTCAATGTCGATATGAATGCTGGTACGCATCCCAAATATCGACGTTTTTTTGAACTCCATGGTTTCACGCAATTCATTGTTGATCCTACGACGGTGAATGTTACACTTATCGATCATATTTGTAGCAATTGTTTCAAAACACGTCTAAAAGTATATGTTGGTGAAACATATTTTTCTGATCATTTTCCTGTGTACGCTGTTGTTGAATAACATCATGGCGATATATCATCTGTATCAGATCATACATCATGTTCATCATCTTACATGTTACATGCATGCATCAATGATTGATCATCGGTTTATTCTTTCGCATCATACTGTACATTGTGCTCAACATTTTCAATACACGTATTGTTTTGTTATATACATGTGCTTACGACAGATCCTCTGCCATTTCCGCACGACTCAGGGGAGGTGAGTTTCTTTATACGTTATATATACTGTGTTATCATTGTGGTTATCGTGGTTTTATATCTCGTTAGTGCTATTCTCACTTGTTAAACTTGTTTCATATGCAGGAATCTGTAGAGGATAAACTCAAATGGGTTGATGCTAAGGTTCAAGCAGGACGTCCCCGAGTCGATTTTCATGTGAAAGTCATGGTGATAGGCAAGAAGAATGGTTTCGGGAAGAATGTTGCGAAATTTCTACCCGGAAAGATTTACATCGTTGATGAGGATCTCACTGTGGCAGAGGTGGTGATGTGGCCACAATCCAGGGGGCCTGGTCGATGTGATGTGGAAGCTATGAATGAATTTTTGATGAGGCTTTCCATCGGGAAAGTCTACGAAGTCCATCGCACCGTCGGTGCTTGCGCACCCCCCACTTGATAAGTTTTGTTTGGACTTGTCTATGTGATTCTACACGTTTTATTTTTACAATCTATGCACTGAATACGTACAGGATTCTGGTTGGAGGGCTTCGCACGCAACTCAACTGGACGCATCAGTGCTCACACCTAATCGAGGTCAGCGGGCCTCCTCGGCTGAACGTGGGAAACTTGCCCACTCCCACGCTTTTGAGCTTCTACGGGGGCGAGGATAAGTCTAGGGTAAGAATTGCGACGATGTTTGTTACATCTTTCTTCATGTGATTGTTGTATTGTAATTGTCACCTACTTTTGTAATTTGTGATACACATTTCTGTCTTTCGTTCTATCTCAAATCATTCATGCCATACATTGTAATTAACAATCATGGTATGTCTCTCTGCATGTATTCTATGTTTTCACTTCAGTTGTACCATTCACCTCCTTTATTTCCAGATCCCTTGCATTTCTGTCAGGCTCAAGATCTCGTCTTTCGAGTCAAACCGCGCGCTTCCAAAGTTCACAGCTGGCATCCATGACTCAACGATGAAGAGCGTTTTGATAGCGCTCGGGGATGTCGCCATCAGGTTCAACTCCAGCTGTGAGAGATATTTTGCTGATCACCCGGATGCTAGCGATGTTCCTGCCTTCATCAGCAACGTGTATCTCAAGTCTGCTGTTTTCACGACGACTGTGCCTTCGGACATTGTCATTCTCGATCCTGTTCCACCATCCGTCACAACGGATGCACCAGTCACCGAGCTACAAGACGTCGGTCTTGTGAGCTTGTAAGTTATCTAAATTTGCGCAAGTAAGCCGTTACTAGCAAACATGATATTCAATAGCCTTTTTTTTTGTTTGAATGATCAGGATGTCCCATGTGGACACATTGGTGATGGTAACAAACGAAGAGAAGATAGCAATGTGAAAAGAAAGAACGAGAAATGAATTGACTATGAACGAAGTGAGTACAAATAGGAAACCCTAATTGGGTTGTAGCCCCTATGGGATACCCCACTATAGCCTGCACAAATAAGTAAGCTATAATGTTCTGACACAACCCCATAGGCAAATTGGGGGAGAACAAGGGGTCACAAGACCAGTCAAGCAAAGCAAAGCAAAGCTCAGGGTGGATCACAAAGTCACCACACATTCCGAGCACAAGTTCAAAGGCCACAAGGCCAGTTCACATGCAAGATCATATATAGAGATATACAAGAGTCAAGCAAGCAAGAGCAAGAGTATATATAGGTGAAGGTACAAGCAAGGTCAAGAAGAAAGCAAGTGAGGCAAGACAGGCACAAGACCCAGCTGCGTGCAGCAACGCTGATGATCACAAGGCGCAAGTGCCTTGGTGAAGACATCAGCAGTGTTGGCCTCAGAGGCCACGTACGCATGTCGCAACTGTCCACGCTGCTGTAGCTCACGAGCAAGAAAGTAGCGAAGAGCAATGTGCTTTGTCCTATGCTCCAGTCGCTGCTCTCGACACAAGGCCAGCATGGCCTTGTTGTCTACGTACAGGACTGGAGGAGAACGAGGCGGCTCTCCAAGGTCGGTCAGCAGGTAGGTGAGCCAGCGAAGCTCCTGTGCAGCCATGGCGCCGACGTAGATCTCAGCCTCACAACTGGAGCCGAGAACAGAAGACGAGCGAGTAGCCCGCCACGAGACAGAGCCGGAACCAAGGCTGAAGGTGTAACCCTGTGACGAGCGCTGCGTAGCCTGGTCGTCAGCCCAAGAAGCGTCCGCGTGCCCAGTGAGGACCACTGGACTGCGCCCTCCAAGCACTAGCCCCATGCCCGACGTACTGCACAAGTAGCGCAACACCCTCTTCGCTGCAGCCATGTGATCTGGTCGGTGTCTCCCAGGAGCAACATAGCGTGCGAGAATGCTAAGAGGGTATGCAAGGTCAGGTCGTGTGCAGGTCATCAGGTACATGAGGCAGCCAACAAGCTCTGCATACGGGCCACTCGACTCTACGGACTCATCCGAAGGCAGAGCTGAGAGCGAGTGGCGAGTAGGCAGAGGAGTGGCCTGAGGCGAGGAGTACGTGAAGCCGAAGCGCTGAAGGACCTGCTGCACCATGTGTGACTGAGTCAGGGTAATGGTGCGGCGTGCTCTGTCCCGGGTGATCTGCAAGCCAAGGTAGCTGCGCAGTTCACCCAGGTCAGTGCACGTGTGTCTCTTCTGCAGCTCGGACTTCACGTAGGCGAGTCCAGCAGTGTCAGCTGTGGCAAAGACCAAGTCGTCGACGTACACGAGGATGTAGAACGGCGGCAGAGAGGTGTCGGTGCGCAGAAACAGCGACGGGTCGACAGTAGAAGGAGCAAACCCGAGTGCCGCCAGCGTAGTCCTCAGTGTGTCGTGCCACTCACGTGGCGCCTGGCGGAGACCGTAGACTGGACGCCGGAGACTCCACTGGGTACCAGGAGGGAAAGACCCAGTGAAGCCAGGTGGGCGACGCAGCCAGATCTCCTCGTGCAGGCTGCCCTGCAAGAAAGCAGTGCTGAAGTCGAGGGAGTGCAGCTCGTAGTCACGGTGAGCAGCAACGTGCAGCAGTACCCGAAGAGTGGTCATCTTCGGGGTGGGGGAGAAGGTCTGAAAGAAGTCAACTCCCTGCCGCTGACTGAAGCCACGAGCCACGTAACGCGCCTTGAAGACAGGCGGAGAACCCGGCGGCCGCTTCACCCTGAAAATCCACATGCCACTGACTATGTTCGCCCCAGGAGGGGGAAGAGCGTCAACGTAGGTGCCTGTGGACTTCCAAGAAGCCATCTCTGCATCCATAGCTGCCTGCCACTGAGAGGAGTAGGGACCCTCTATCGCCTCCGCGTAAGAGCGCGGAGTCGGGATGTCTAGTGCATCCGGGTCTCCCTCAGGGGCGAGCAGTACAGACGCGAGATGAGGTGAAGCGGCGGCCAGACACTAGAACTCCTCCTGCCTGTCCTCAAGGACGTCCATGCCAAGGGCACACTCACCCCCGACGGACGGAGAACAGGCAGACTCAGACTCAGCGACAAGACTAGCAGCGTAGTCTAGACGACAGCGCGCAGCAAAGTCGACGAGCTCAGTGACAAGGGCAGACGCAGCAGAAGACTCGAAAGAAGGGTCAGTGACAGCAGTAGCAAGAAGACGCGTGACAGTAGGACTGGCAGCACGAAGAGAGTCCGACTCCGGGTCGGCAAGAGCAAGAAGAGAGGAAGCAGGAGGAGAAGGCAAAGGGGCACGCAGAGGAGCAGTGGACGGACGCAGAGACATCCGGTGCGTGCCAGGGACAGGAGGAGGACGCTGACGCGAACCGCGACCACTAGTGCGCGCAGTACGAACAGGCAACGCAGGACGAGACGCAGGCTCACGACGCTCAGTAAGACCTCCAGTCGGACCAGCGTAGGGAGAAGGAGCAGGCAAAGGGGAGGCAGGCTGTAGCTGTGACTGGACAGGCTGTGGACGCTCTAAGGGAGGAGGAGGAGGACCAGGAGAAGGTGGAAGACCAAGAACCTGCTGCAGGAGGGGAACGAAGTACAGTCGGGGCCGCGTGGCGACGCCAGGAACAGCAGGGACAGCACCAGTACCCCCAGCAGGAGAACCCGCTCCAGCAGTACCTCCAGCAGCACCTCCAGCAGCTCCAGAACCCCCAGCAGCACCTCCAGTGGCCCCAGAACCCTCAGCAGCCCCAGGAGCACCGCTAGCCGGACTGCCAGTGGTAGTCTTAGCGCCAACACCCTCAGCAGTACCAGCTCCAGAAGAACCCTCAGGTCCAGCAGCTCTAGGACCACCAGTACTAGCACCTCCGGGACCCGTGGCAGCAGCACCCTCCGCAGCCGAAGAACCTCCAGCACCCGCAGCACGCCTCCAGCGCTGGGCAAACCACTCACGCAGCTCCTGTGGGGAGAGTGGCTCTCGGCGAGACGAAGCACCTCCAGGCAGAGCACCCTCAGTCGCAGCACCCCCAGGCTCAGCACCCCTAGGCTCAGCACCCCCAGACTCAGTACCCCCAGGCTCAGCACCCCCAGGCTCAGCACCCTCAGGCTCAGCACCCCCAGGCTCAGCACCCCCAGTCCCAGCACCCCCAGGCTCAGCACCCGCAGCAGCACCAGAGTCACCAGTGGCCTCGACAGGCTCGACCGCGTCTACCTGGGACACACCTGAAGGGGCAGGACCCTGAGGGGGGAGGGGGTCTACCGGGGGGGGACCTGGTACCAAGAAGAGCGGGGGCGGGGGAAGGGACGGAGTGCGGTAGGGGAAGAGGCGGTAGTAGGGTACCGACTCGTCGAACGTGACGTCCTGGGAGGACAGAACACGTCGAGAGGTGGGGTGGTAGAACTGCCACCCAGGGGCGTCGGGGGGGAACCCCAGGAAGACGCAGGGAGCAGCGCGAGGGGACAGCTTGTCCGCAGACAAGTCGCGGACAAACGCCCGAGATCCCCAGACCCGAACGCCGACGCATCGCCAACCTTCCCCGTCCACAGCAGGGCTGGGGAGGTCTCCGGCCTGGAGACCCTGGGGTGGAGGTTGATCTGATGCGCCGCGTACCTGACCGCAAACGGCCATAGAAAATGGGGGGCAGCCGCATGCATCATAGACGTACGAGCGACGTCCATGACCATGCCAATGCGGCGCTCTGCAATCCCATTTTGCTGCGGTGAGTCCGGAAGCGTGAAGGTCTGGCGGATGCCTCGCGCACGACAGAAGGCACGCAGAAGGCCAGAGGAGAACTCTCCGCCTCTGTTCGAGTGCAGACGCAACACAGGAAAGTCCGAGCCAAAGCTCTGCCTGAGCTGGAGACGAGCTGCGCGGATCCAGTCGATCAGCACCTCAGTGACATCACCCTTGCTGCGCAAGGGGAAGACTGTGGTGTAACGCGAGTAGTCATCAACCACCAACAGGAAGTAGCGCTCGTGACCGAGTCCACGGACGCGGGCAGGGCCCCACACGTCCATGTGAAGCGTCTGCAACGGAGCCTCTGTCGGAGGAAACTGGGAGGAGTGAGGGGCAGCACGCTGGCGCCCCTCGACGCAGGGGACACAGGCAGGGCCAGGGCCCTGAGGAAGGGGAGGGAGGGACCGGGGGAGACCAGACACATGAAGACGGGAGGCCATGCCTCTGAGCCAAAGCAGAGAGGGGTGGCCAAGGCGATGGTGCCAGAGGAGAGTCTCGTGAGATAGGCGACGACACGAACAGGGGGCAGACTCAGGGCCAGACCTGGACGCTGCAGCAAACACCTGACCTGACGAAGGGACCCTACCAGACTCAGGAACTGGAGGAGAAGCAGTGGTCAGTGTGTACAGGCTCGACCCTGGCTGACGTGTAAACGTAGCCAGGTGACGACCCGTGCTAGCCTCTGTGCAGTGCGTCACTCGCTGACGAGCAGGGGTGAACTGGTGGACTCCCGCATCCTGTAGGTCAACACCACTCACCAAGTTCGTAGAGAACGAGGGGAGGTAGAGACCAGACAGGGTGCCAGAGGGAGCCGCCGGACACGCGAGGACTGTGGAGAAGCGAGACAGGACAGGACCCCCAGAGGGGTCAGCCAGGGAAACCGCAACCGGCCGACTAAGCGGCGTGAGTGTGGTGCGGTCCCGAAAGAAAGAGCGAGACGCTCCAGAGTCAAGGGTGAAGGTGTGGGAGGCCGAAGCCGACGCAGTACCTGAGAGCGCAGACGCACTAGTACCTGAGAGAGCAGCCTCACCAGCACCTGAGAGCACAGACGCACTGGCACCTAGAGCAGAAGCCTCACCGGCACCTAGCGCAGCAGTACCAATGCCAGGGTCGGGCGGGAAACACCGGTAACAGTCACCCTCATCACTAATGGTCACAGCATACATGGCAGCAAGGATAGCATCAAAATCAAGATCAAAGATAGCTACACCAGCCCTAGACAGCTCTCCCCAGCGGGGGATCTCCGCGGCCTCCGGGAACTGCTGGCGCCAAGCGTCCGTCAGGCGGCCAAAGCAGCGCTGGGCGGTGTGGGTACCCCCACACTGCTCTCCAGCGCGGTCGCCAGTGCGGAGAACGTAGGTGCAGGGACCAAAACCCCCACCGCGCTGACGCTGCGTGAACCACTCACGGAGCTGCTGAGGGGTGGGGACTCGCGAGAACGCTGCTGCTGCTGCTGCTGCTGCTGGCGCTGACCGCCCCCAGTGCTGCTCCGCTGCGTAGCTCCACTCCGACCACCTCCACCTCCGCCACCCCCGCCTCCGCCTCCACCGCCCCCGCCTCCGCCTCCACCGCCGCCACCTCCGCCACCTCCGCTACCACCGCCACCGCCGCCGCCACCCCCGCCTCCACTGCCGCCACTAGCACCCCCACCCCCGCTACCACCTTCACCGCCACCCCCACTCCCTCCGCCGCCTCCACCTCCACCTCCACCGCCCCCACTGGCCCCACCCGCTCCCTTGCCCCCCTTGCCCTTGCCAGAGCGGCGTCTCCCGCTAGGGGCAGACGCCGCACCGACCGACTCAAGACCAACGAGGTCGGCCGCAGCGGCAGAGGCGACAGAGGGCAGGAGAGGGGAAGGAGAACACCCCTCAAAGATGGGGGCGCGGGGGTCACCTCGAGAGGCTCCTACAGCGACTATGCTCTTCTCTGCTGCAAGGAGGGCCTTCTCGAAGCTGTCGACTGTGAGGGTGGTGGGACAGACCGCGAGGAAGTGGTCCCGGACTACACGAAGGGAGTCAGGGAGGCGAGTGACTAAGAAGTAGAGAGTGATGTACATGGGGGGGGGGGTTCTTGGCGCAGAAGTCAGCAGGAAGCGCAGCGCGGTAGCGAGTGTCACTAGTGCGGAGGTGCGTGATGAGATCAGCGACAGTGGGAAAGGCGGCAAGGTCAGGGAAGAGGAAGGGGAGCATGAGGCGGCTCAGTGCAGTAGTGGCAGGGGAGGAGTAGCGCGCAACTACAGCGTCGTACAAGGTCTGGGCACTCTTGTACTTACTAAAGTGCGCGCGCTCAGTGGTGGGCAAGTGGCGACGCACAGCAAGACGTGCAGCAGCATCGTGAGTGGCCCACTGAGAGCGAACAGTGGGGTCAGCATCAGCAGCAGGGGCAGGAGAGGCGCCAGAGGTGAGGTCAAAGAGGGAATGGCCGTCAGCTCTATCGCACTGTAAGAACAGCTGCAGGTCGTCGACCCAGACCTCAAAGTCAACGGCTCGACCCTCAGCGTCAAAAGCGAGGACACTGGGGGTAGCCATGACGACGACAGTGGAGCAGTGCAAGCAGTAGGGGAAGGGCACGCAGTGACAGCGGTACGGTGCTCACCGGGCAGGGCAGGTCGGGCGGCTCGGCGGTTGCTGGGCGGCTCGGCGGCTCCTGGGCGGCTCGGCTGCTCCTGGGCGGCTCAGCGGCTCCCGGGCGGTTCGGCTTCTGCCGGGCGGCTCGGCTGCGACTGGGCGGCTCGGCTGATGCTGGGCCGCTCGGCTGCGGTTGGGCGGCTCGGCTGATGCTGGGCCGTGTAGGTAGGGCGGCGGAGCCGCAAAGGAAGGGCGGCGGGGCCGCTAAGGGAGGGCGGCGGGGCCGCTTAGCAGAGGGCGGCGGGGCCGCGAGAGCAGAGCGGCGGGACCGCGAAGGAAGGGCGGCGGGGCCGCGTAGAAGAGGGCGGCGGGGCCGCGTAACAGAGGGCGGGGGGGGGGGCCGCGTGAGTAAGGCGGCGAGGCCGCTTAGCAGAGGGCGGCGGGGCCGCTTAGCAGAGGGCGGCGGGGCCGCTTAGCAGAGGGCGGCGGGGCCGCTTAGCAGAGGGCGGCGGGGCCGCGATAGAAGGGCGGCGGGGCCGCTAAGGAAGGGCGGCGGAGCCGCGATCGAAGGGCGGCGGGGCCGCGATCGAAGGGCGGCGGGGCCGCTAAGGTAGGGCGGCGGAGCCGCGATCGAAGGGCGGCGGGGCCGCTAAGGGAAGGGCGGCGCGACGGGCCGCTAGGGGCGACACGACGGGTCGCCAAAAAAGGAAAACGCGCCTCGGGGCGCGGTTCGGTGGGCCCTAGAAGCAGTCCCTAGGAGGGAACCTGCTCTGATACCATGTGAAAAGAAAGAACGAGAAATGAATTGACTATGAACGAAGTGAGTACAAATAGGAAACCCTAATTGGGTTGTACCCCCTATGGGATACCCCACTATAGCCTACACAAATAAGTAAGCTATAATGTTCTGACAAGCAACACTTGCAGCAGACCTCAGAGACCCAGTGCAAAGTAGTCGAGTTGTCTGCGCTACTGGAGTAGGAGATTCCATTTGTGGAATGCCTGTTTTCACCTCTGTTGAAATGTATTTGTATACTTTCATATAAATGCCTACAGTAGCCTAGTGTAGTTATCTTAGTTTCCTGCTAGGTGGTGTACCATTTGCCTTTCTTCATTCTTGCCTATTTGTACCCTTGAACCTATAGTGAAACCCCCATTCTCTCGATACTTTTCACTTCAACTCAACCTGCTCGATACTCAAACTCTAGTTCTAACTAGCTATGGCTCCTTAGCCAAGCTAAGATTTTGACAACCTCCGCGGCTTCGGAGGTTCACAGATGTCGCGTCCACAGAGCGACATCAGTCCGCGCGTTTGATAACGTGATAGCAACTCTTGTTGTTCACGAGAGTGGTAAGCATCATGTCTAGCATTTTCATTGTGGCGCTTGCTATATTTTCCACAAAATTTAGGTACTGTACATTGACTAAATTCTCTTATGTTTCATTTTCAAATTCGTTCACGACGCAGGCGAAGGGTTTGGAGATTCAGCCGGAACTTTTGGGACAAATGTTCCCAAGTTTTCAGGTTTCGGATTTCCACTCCATGACAATAGGCGAGCGGCAAAGCGTGTTGGACACGCTTCGAGGCCATTGGCATGTGAAGGTATGTGAATTTAGTTGTTAGTTTTTAACATTTACTAAGAGTTTTGTATACTTATTAAATGTGCACATCAGTATGCATTTTTGGTGGTTACTGATAGCTCTCTAACTCAAATTATTCTACATGTACTGTTCATTGTTATTGAAGGTCCACTTTCGTCCTGAAGGAGCAGGCGTGAGCAAGACCATCTTGGAGATCTGGACGATCACGCAGGCGAGCGACGCTCCGACGAACTTTGACACATCGAGCACACCGATTTCGTCAACACCCGCCAAAAAGAGACAGGACGTGAGCACCCTTCTTATTGTGGTTATGTACATGTGCTCATTGTAGTAGTAATTTGATTGACGTATATCAATTTTTTCTTACACTTGGAAATTGCCCCCTCTTTTTTGTGCAGCGATGGTGAAGCTGTGAGCGATTTGGAACAGCGGGGAAGATGCTCAGAGGGGTTTAAAGAGTTAATGGGTTAATTATTAGACATTTGAACAGACCATGAAAACGAGTACAAACTTACGCGAGAGTGAGAACAACGAGTGTGAGACAGATGAAAGGTATTAGTATGCTAAATGTCTTTTTAAATTGTGTGGGTATGCGTTGTGTTGTGTGTGTATGCGTTTTCATTCATGTTTTCATTGCATTAATAACACATGTCTGTGGGTTTTAAAAATTGGGATCAAACTATCATTTCCGAGAAGGTTCTTTGCGCACTCAGTGAGTGTGTCCATTCGAACTGGATATGATAGAATTGACCCTTTTTTTAGATCACACATATTGTGTTGTTTCATGTAACAGTTGGATGATTCAGAAACTATGCTATTGAGCTCCCCCCCATGCTAGGCAGGGGACGCGGTAGCATAGGGTCTGCGTCAATTAACTGTTACGCATTTCCATCATGCTATGCATTAATTTCACTACCGGTAGTATATGCATTATACTTATGCATTTGCATTTACTTCACGCATAACAGCATCAGACATATGCATTACGAAATAAACAGTTACGTGTTCACAGTACATCATTTTTGCAACTCATGAAATATAGGTTCAGTCAAAACAAACTAGGAAATGAGAAGGAATGTGATTCAGCACGTGGTAAATTAACGCGGCTGTTGGGCTGAGAATTTCAGCCTTAGGATCTTTGCAGAGAATAGGCTAGTAAGTGCTAGAGTAGCACAGCGGAAGTCTTGAGTGAATGTACTTGTGCTGGTATGTGAGAACAAGTAATTGATTAAAGTAAAGGGCATACAGGAATATATAGAAAAGATAGATTACAAGGAACGGTTATGTTTATCGAGACGCGTAGCGCTTCGACTATCGAGGTGGTTACTGTTCACTGAAGCGTCGCTTGCTGTTACGTAACCTCCAGGCGGTTACAGCTCGCAACCTCTAGTTGCGGTTTGATGTGGTATGCGCCTTTTCGACTTCGTACTCCTTTTGTTGTGCTTCAGTATCGGGTGAGGTTCGATACTACAGAAACGCACTAAGTCATGCGTTTATTTTCCCAACACTCCCCTTCGTTTCTGGAGTGTCGACGTGGTCAGCTTCGGTGACGTGGTCCAATCCGGTGAGCAGCATGCAGTACTCGAATTTCCCCTTTGGTAGCTTCTTGGTGAGATAATCTGCTGCCATCTCGGTGGTCGGGCAGTAATCCAGCTGGAGTTTTCCTTTCTCGATTTCGTCTTTCACGAAGAAGTATCGCAGTGCGATATGCTTGGTTCTGTTGGCGAAGCCATTCTTGTTCGCGATCCGTATCGCGGACTGGTTGTCGCAGAAAAGCGAGAAGCTGGGTACTTTCGCAATTTTCGCTTCTTCCAGCAGTTCGCGCAGGTACAGGCCCTCCTTGGTAGCAGTGCAGAGAGCAATATACTCTGCTTCAGCAGATGATAGTGCGACGAGTTCCTGCTTACTTGATTGCCAGGAGATAGTTCCGACGGGCTCAAGACGGTAGATGTAGCCGGTGCGAGAGCGACGATCGACACGATCAGCAGCATGATCAGCGTCGACGTAGCCGAGTAGTTTTAGGTCGGTCGTCGTGTTCTTGTGATATGTTAAGCCAACTGTTGGCGTCGAGATGAAGTAGAGAAGGGCACGGTTGAGTTCCTTGAGGTGACGTTGTTCTGGGCGCTTGAGGTAGGTCGCTAGTTGACTGGCGCTGTAGGATAAGTCCGGTCGGCACGTAACGGCGGCAAAGAGTAGGCAGCCCAGTTTCTGTTGATATTCCTGGATTTCAGTAGGCGATAGTGGGTTGGTTTCTTCGGTTGGATCGAGCGATAGGTGACTGTGGGGTGTTGCGATGTGCGTCGGTGTGATGCAGAAGCGTTCGGCGATAGTGCTTGCGTATTTTGAGGCGCTGAGACGAATAGTGTTGTCTTCATCGAGGATGTTGAGCCCTAGATACTGCGTGACGTTGGGTGAGACTGTGAGGGAGAGATCTGTCTGAAGCTCCTTTTCGAACCAGGTGACGATGGTGGTAGTTGACCCGATGTAAAGCAAATCGTCGACGTAGACGATTAGCAGAACGTAGTCGTTGTCGCGAGTGAGACGATACATGCCCTGGTCATGGGGCAGTTGGTTGAATCCGATGCGTTTGAGTCGTGCGTGCAGGTACTGCTGCCAGAGTCGCGGTGCTTGCTTAATTCAGTATAGTGATTTTAGTAGTTGGCAGACGAGGGAAGGGTCGTCGACGAACCCGTGGGGCTGTTCGACGAAGATTTCAGCGTCGACTGGGGCGTATAGAAAGGCGTTGGCGACATCGATTTGTCGGAGTGGGCGGCGGCGTGAGGCGGCGATGGCGAGAAGTATGCGCAGGGAAGTATGTCGACTGACTGGTGCGAAGGTTTCAGTGAAATCGCGACCATACTCTTGGTCGAATCCGCGGACGACCCATCGAGCTTTAAACCGTTCGATGGTTCCGTCGGAGTTGGTTTTGATCCGGAATACCCATTTTCCGGAGAGAATGGGTTTGTCTTGTGCGAGTGATGCAGGGACGATCTTCCAGGTGTTGCGGTCTGAGAGCGCTTTTAACTCCTTTTCCATGGCTTCGCGCCATTTTTCTTTGTGTTCCCCCCCCAGAGCCTGCTTGACAGAGCGAGGCTCTTCAGGTGGCGACGAAGGCCCGTGCACTGCAGCGACGAGTCCCAGGACTTGGAGTCCGCTGGGGGTGTGACGATTCAGCAAAGGGTCCTCGGGATAGACTGCTTCGTCTCCCGCTTCAGGATCAGGTGCGAATCCGGGGCCGTATCTCTCAGAGATGTCGGTGTTGACGGGTTGGGGTGTTACGTAACCATTGTCGGCGAAATGGTAGTAGGCGTCGGCATTGTTACTGTCGCGAGGGTTTTCCTCGTCCATGGGGATTGGGACGGAGCAGTAAGGAAGGGGTCCAGCAGCTTCGGAAGCGCCGTCGACGTTCTCTTCTTCCCAGTCAGCAGCATCAGAGGGTGAAGCGAAGGCTCGGGAACCAGAAAATCCGCCGGTGGGGTCGACGTGGCGTGCGATGTTGTCCAGGTAATGGTTGAGGGTGAGTCGCTCGTAGAAGATAACGTCACGTGCTGCTACTGTTTCCTTTGTGTGGACGTCGAAGATTCGCCATGCTTCGTAATATTTTGCCAGCCCGAGGTGTAGACCCCACTGTGCACGTTGCGAGAATCTCTCTGCGCGTGCAGTGTGTGGGCGGTACTGTACCATACACCCAAAAACTCGTAACATTTTTGTGTTGCCCAGCTTCCCAGTCCACAACAGGTGCGGAGATGCGTTGTTGGGCAGTGATGACGAGGACAGCAAGTTGTGCATGAGGACAGCGTGGTCCATCGCTGCTGGCCATTCTGAGTTGGGCAGTCGAGTTCCACGTAGCAGCTTTCGCATGGTTGTCTGCAGGGTCCTGTTCATCCTTTCTGCCACACCCTGCTGTTGGTGAGCGTAAGGAAGAGAGATGAGGCGTTTGATGCCTCTTTCTGCCAAGAACTGTGTGAAGCTGTTTGACTGGTACTCCTTTGCGCCATCTGACTGAAAACTCTTCAGTTTCGCTCCTGACTCTCGTTCAGCAACAGGTAGCCAGGCTGTGAAGGCTTCTAGAGCCATGTCTCGTGACGGTAAGTTGACGTGCCAGACATATCGCGTTGCGGCGTCGATGAAGGTGATGACGTAGTTCAGATCTTCACGTCCTTCCGTTCGAGGTATGTATAGTATGTCGCTGTAGACTTTCTCGAGTGGTTGATAAGCGGGGGCGCTCGGATTGTGGTGTGACGGGAACGGTTGGTGAGGCAGATCTGCTTCCGGGCAGATGAAGCAGGTGCCGCGTGGTCGTTCGAGTTCTCGTCCGTTGGGAAGAAGTAGGGCGTTCTTATCTAACACTCCGGCTCGTATTGTATTGTAGAGTGTTGTGTTTCCAGGATGTCCAAGACGTTGATGCCATATGTCTTCGGAGGCGCTGTGACCTACGGAGCGTCGATAGAAGTCTGCGTTAGCGAAGAAGGCGGCGTGAGTTGCTGCACTTCGATGGACGGCGCGTGGTGCTGGCGTTAACTGTTGGGCGGCTGTCGGTGGCGTGTCGATGATGAGAGGTGGAGGTGCGACGGAGGGACCGAGCTGTAGAGTTTCGGAAGGTTGTTCCGCGACGACGGTTGGTTCTTCAATTGCAGGTTCGGAGGTTGTTGGTGTTGTGACGGGTGCAGTTGTTGTTTCGATGACGGGTGCTGACTCAGGTGTTGTGGCTTGTTTTTGCAGGACGGCAAGCGCGTTGGTGCGTTCAGCTTCGGGAATGGTTCGAGAGTACCAGAAGCCTTCAGGACTGAAGTTCGGGTCGAGGTCTGGCGGATGCGTCCAAGGTGCGAGAGCGACTATGCCGTCGCTGTCTGCGGTGCCTTTGTCGGGGACGAAGTCGAGGACGAACACGTCATCTTGTTGGATTGCACGGCCGATGAAGACCCCCCCTTTTCCGTGGTAAAGACGGATTTCCAGGGCGTCGGAGTCGCACTCCAGGTGAACGCCTTTCGACATGAGTTGGCTGACGCTCAGTAAGTTAAAGCCGAGGTTGTCGACGACGAGTACTTTGTTTAATTGAAGAATAACGTTTGTTTCGTTTGACTGAAGCTCCACGACTCCTTGTTTGTTGGTGCGCAGGTTTTCGTTGTTGGCGATGGTGATGATGACGTCTCGCGGAAGACGTCGTTCGCGCTGAAGAAATCGTGATGAAGAGCACATGTGATGACCGCAACAACTGTCGAGGAACCATGTGTCTGATCCGGTGGGTGCACGGTTCGCGATGGCGGCGTACGTTGGATTCACGTTAAGGGACGACGGTGGTGGTGATGGTTGCTCATCAGGACTGTAAGTTGGTGGAGAGCCGGTAATGCACGAGTCGATGTTTGACTCTGTTGTTCGTGCCATGGCGACGATTCTTGGTGTCAGTGCAGGTCCCGAAGTGGAGGTTGACGGTCGTGTTGAAGTAGTCGTTGAGGCGGTAGCGGGTCGCTGTTGAGTTGACGCGATGTGGGGAGGCACTGGTCGCAGAGGACGAGAGAATGGTGCTGGTTGTCGTTGTTGCTGAGGGCAGTTGAAGCGTGTGTGTCCTGAAGTCCGACAAAGATGACAATAGGGAGGTACGTGTCCTCGATTTTGGTAGCGTGGCTGTCGTCGATTGGTGTAAAGAACGATTGGTTGATGATGCCTTTTGTTGTTGCGTTCTTCGAACAGGTCCATTTCCTGCTGCTCGGCGTGAAGTTCGGCGCAGAGATGCATTTCGGAGAGTCGACCGTGAGCGCGAAGAAGTGAGCGGGTGGTGCGCCACTGAGGTCCAAGGCCGGCAAGAACGACGGTTACGAAAGCTTCTTCAGATAAGTTTCCTCCGCAGCGAATGAGTCTGTCGCGTAGTCCTTGACAGCGACTGATGTAAGGCATGGCCTTTTCTCCAGGTTGCATTTGAACTGTTGTTAGTTGTGCCATGAGTCGGCTTTGCGTAACGCTGTCGGATGCTTGATGAATACTTCGCAGATGTTGATAAGCGAGTTCCGCGGAGTTTGCGTAGTTCCGGTAGGCGCGGATGCTTTGTTGTTCATTCGGCGACAGGTTTCGGAGAAGAACGGTGTAAGCCATGAGGGAAGTGATACGTATAATTTTCTTTGTCCTTGTCTTCACCGTTGTGTGGATATGGCCAGGTACCGTTGAAGAAGCCAAGAAGATTCGCGCCTTCCATCAGGAGTTCAAATTCGAAGCTCCAAGAGTAGAAGTCCTTCCCGTTGAATGGTGTGGATGTGTGCAATCGTAGGATGTTGTTGAACTGTGCTTGTACTTGCAGGACTTCTTCGGTGTCTCGTTTGATGGCGGGAAGAGGAGTCGCTGGATGGCGGGGCGGCATGAACGTGAAGGAACCAGGTGAGACCGAATTTGGTGTTTGTTGATTGTGTCGTCCGAACGATGAGTTGTCAATACTCATTGGTGCCGTTCCGTTGTTTACGCTGTTGCTGTTTGCAGGTTGTGAGGACTGCTGCTGCGACATGAAGTTGAAGAACTCCTCCATTGGGCTTGGGTTGAAGATTGGCGGCGCCACTGGTGCTTGAGTGGAGCGTTCCGTCGCTTCCGGTGTTAATCCGGGCGTTGTTCCTCCTTCGGTCTGCAACTCGGAGACCGGGGGTAGAGTAGATCCCGTAGATGATCTTCTTTCTTTGCCACTTGCCATGTCTTGCCTTTCTTGAGTGAAGGTTGAACTTCTTGGTCGTTTGCAGATTGGTAGCCTGAAAGAGGCTTAATGACGAGAGCCTTTGTTCTCTGACTGCTCTCATACCATGTTGGGCTGAGAATTTCAGCCTTAGGATCTTTGCAGAGAATAGGCTAGTAAGTGCTAGAGTAGCACAGCGGAAGTCTTGAGTGAATGTACTTGTGCTGGTATGTGAGAACAAGTAATTGATTAAAGTAAAGGGCATACAGGAATATATAGAAAAGATAGATTACAAGGAACGGTTATGTTTATCGAGACGCGTAGCGCTTCGACTATCGAGGTGGTTACTGTTCACTGAAGCGTCGCTTGCTGTTACGTAACCTCCAAGGCGGTTACAGCTCGCAACCTCTAGTTGCGGTTTGATGTGGTATGCGCCTTTTCGACTTCGTACTCCTTTTGTTGTGCTTCAGTATCGGGTGAGGTTCGATACTACAGAAACGCACTAAGTCATGCGTTTATTTTCCCAACAGCGGCAAATACATAACAGTCAGTCACTTAGCTAGTACCGTTCACTAGATTTTTTCCATCCTTTATTTTTTGAAGTATGGAGGATTGAAAAAAAATTGTACATAACGATCGTAATAGGTTGCTTCGCAACCCAAAAATTACGGAGTCCGTAATGACATTTTTTTAAAAGCATTATTCTGCCCACTCTGTTAGTAGAACTTTAACAGGTTGCTTGTTGTGAAACAACTTTTCTGGGTAAAGACAAAAGCAGCCTGAACCAGGATCTGACCTGAAGTCACTCCTCTGTCCGGAGGTTCTGGTTTTAACTCCTCCACGCTGCATTTTGAGCCCGACACGCGAAGAGCCCGACACGTTCACCCTCGCGTGGATCGCGAAGTCACCATTGGCGCGCCTCGCTCTCTCCGATATCTTCGCTCGCCCCGCTCGCAGTGCGCGCAGGGCACGCGAGGTTCCGCGCCGATTGCGGAGACCATCTACGCGAGGGACAAAGGGGCGCAGACGAGGAATTGCGCGAGGGGGCAAGGCACGAGGGGGCAAGGCGCGAGGGGTGGCGATGGAGGCGGTGGTGGAGGGGAAGGACTTTAGCTTCCCGCGCGAGGAGGAGAAGGTGCTGCAGCTGTGGGAGCGCCTCGACGCCTTTCACGAGCAGCTGCGCCGCACCGAGGGGCTGCCGGAATACGTCTTCTACGATGGCCCGCCCTTCGCCACTGGTAACCCTTCGCCACAGGTCCCGCCCTTCGCCACAGGTCCCGCCCTTCGCCACAGGTGCCGCCCTTTGCCACAGGTAACCTCTTCGCCACAGGTGCCCTTCGCCACAGGTAACCACTTCGCCACAGGTGCCGCCCTCCGCCACGTGCGAAGCGCGACATTCACTGCATTCGCGACCGTATTCGTCAACCCCCACTTGCGCGCAGTCGCGCCTCCCTCCGCGGCCTCATCGCCACTCCGCAATCAACCGCTCACCCACCGCGTCCCCCTTCGCCTCGCCCCAAACGCCTCCACTCTCTCCCCCCTCCCCACCCCCCCCAAGGCCTGCCGCACTACGGGCACATTCTGGCCGGCACGATCAAGGACGTGGTGACGCGCTACCAGACGGCGACGGGCCACCACGTCACGCGGCGGTTCGGGTGGGACTGCCACGGGCTGCCCGTCGAATACGAGATCGACCAGAAGCTCAACGTTAAGAGCCGCGACGATGTACGTGCGGTGGGGGGGGGGTTGTCTGGGAGGGGCCGGGGGAGGGGGAGTGGGGAGGGGGCGGGGAGCGGGATGGCTGTTGAGACATCTCAAAGGGCTGCCCGTGGAGTACGAGATCGACCAGAAGCTCAACGTCAAGAGCCGCGATGATGTACGTGCGGTGGGGGTGGGGGGGGGGGGGAGGGAAGGGAAGGCGAGCGAGTGAGTGAGGGGAGTGAGAGAGAGGGCGGGGCGGCGAGGGCGGCCCTGGCCGTGGAGTATGCGATCCCTTAGCCGCTCCTCGTCAAGATCCGCGATGATGTGCGTTGAAGGGGGGGGGGGGGGGAGGGAAGGGAAGGGAAGGGAAGGGAAGGGAAGGGAAGGGAAGGGAAGGGAAGGGAAGGGAAGGGAAGGGAAGGGAAGGGAAGGGAAGGGAAGGGAAGGGAAGGGAAGAGAAGGGAAGAGAAGGGAAGGGAAGGGAAGGGAAGAGAAGGGAAGGGAAGGGAAGGGAAGGGAAGGGAAGGGAAGGGAAGGGAAGAGAAGGGAAGGGAAGGGAAGAGAAGGGAAGGGAAGGGAAGGGAAGGGAAGAGAAGGGAAGGGAAGGGAAGGGAAGGGAAGAGAAGGGAAGAGAAGGGAAGAGAAGGGAAGAGAAGGGAAGGGAAGGCTAGCGAGTGAGAGGTGAGAGAGTGTGGCGAGGTGACGGCGGAATGTGGGAGGGAGGAGGAGCACTAGAGGGGGCCAGCAGGCTTCAAGTCTTCCCATCGCGCTGCGCTGCGCCCTCGTTTTGCCGCGTTCTGTGGGTGGGCACTCGCATGGCCTGACCAGAGCACTCGCATGGCCTGACCAGAGCACGGCGAATGCTGCCCTCGTCCTCTCAGAAGCTGTTTGCTGTGTGGGGCAAGCGACGAGGCAGCCCCAGTGCCGATCAGGGCGCTGCAAGCGCCGGGGCGAGGGGTGGGGCGAGGAATGGGAAGCAGCCTTGAGAGCAACCAGAGAGTTCCAGCAAGTGACAAGACATTGCGATGACAGGGGAAGGAAGGGCCTAGGAGAATGGGCAGCGAGACGAGACGGGTGTTTGACAGCTTGATTCCCCCATGACATCTTGTGAAATGCCGGGATCTGTGTCAAAGTAGCCTGGATATGTTTAGAGCTGGCCGTGAGCAATACCTTCGGATTTCAGTCAAGACAGACAGAGAGATTACTGTTCTAACATATGGCCCGCCCCTGCTGTTCTAACATATGGCCCGCCCCTGCTGTTCTAACATATGGCCCGCCCCTGCTTTGCTTTGCTCACCCATTCCGTTCGTTGCGGTTGGTGTGTGGTGGGGGTGTGGTGGGGGTGTGTGGGGGGATGCTGGGGGGATGCTGGGGGAATGGTTGGTGTGAACACCTGTTCCACGTGTCCTGGTTGGTGTGTGCTGTGGTATGCTGTGTGGCAAGGCAGGTGATGAGGATGGGAATCGATGTGTACAACGAGGAGTGTCGCAGCATCGTCATGCGCTACTCGTCCGAGTGGCGCGACATCATCACGCGCGTGGGCCGTTGGATCGACTTTGACAACGACTACAAGACGTTGGATGCGGGGTACATGGAGTCGTGCTGGTGGGTGTTCTCGCAGCTGTACGCCAAGGGGCTGGTGTACCGGGGCTTTAAGGTCATGCCCTTCTCCACCGCCTGCAACACGCCGCTCTCCAACTTTGAAGCCGGCCTCAACTACAAGGTGGGTGGGTGGGTGGGCGCCATTGATGCTCGCTCAACATGCATTCAGCGTGTTAAAGGCCATTGGCAGAGGGGAGGGTTTGGGCGGTGATTCACTCTGTAGCTGGCAGCAGCACTGAGAGGCCGTGTGGGGCGTTGAGTGCAAGTGGAGATGGAGGGAGGGATGGCACCGTGGCACGCCTCTCACGCTCTCCCACCACGGCGCACACATGCTCTTGCACACTGCTGCCGCATGTCTCACCTCGCTGCTGTGTGTTCAGTCCCTACTACTCTCATGTTTCCTCCCTCATCATACTGCATCCCCTCTCTCATATCCCACTCACCCGCTCTCTCTCCCGCTCACCACCCGGGGAGCACAGGACGTGTCGGACCCAGCGGTGGTGGTGACGTTCCCGCTGCACGGGGACTTGGACGGGGCAGCGCTGGTGGCGTGGACCACCACGCCCTGGACGCTCCCCTCCAACCTCGCGCTCTGCGTCAACCCCTCCTTCTCCTACTGCAAGGTGCCACCCCTGCCTCTGCCCCATCACACATGCACCGCCTCGTGAACCTCGCCATACCTTACCGTATCACACCATACCGTACGGTTGCTATCTGTGCATACTGGCACTGCCACATCTTGCTATACCACTCTATGTGTCACCATTCGGTCTGTACAATAATCTACCATATCCCACCTTGCTATTCCATACTCTATGATACCGCGCTGCATAATCCCATAACCCACAATAGCATTTTATACCATACTATGTTATGCCATGGTGTATGTATGCCGCTTCAAAGTAAACAATACCATGGTGCACCAATCAAGCAACCCCATGTGGCGGGCGGTGTGCGCTGCGCCCCCCACTCCCCTCTTCTCAGGTGCGCAACCGTGACACAGGTGCCGTGCTCATGCTCGCCCAGTCCCGCCTCTGCGCCCTGCCCGGCCGCAAGAAGGCCAAGGGGGAGGCAAAGGTGGAGGCAAAGGTGGAGGAGAAGGCAGCAAGGGAGGAGAAGGGAGGCAAGGCAGGTGGCGGAGACAAGGGGAAGGGCGGCAAGGGAGGGGGGAAGAAGGGCGGAGGCAGCAAGGAGCAGAGCGGGGGGGCGGCAGCAGGGGGGGGCGGGGCAGTGGAGGGGTTGGATGAGTCGCTGTATGAGGTCATCGCCACCGTCACTGGCGCCGACCTCGTGGGGCTCACGTGAGTGCCGCCTCTCTCCTGCCCTGCCCTGCTCTGCATGCACGCCCACCCACACTTTGCTGTCCACATGTGTGCATCGATTTGGGTGCCCACCCACCCTCATTTTCTCCCGAGCTTTCCCCTTTTTCCCATCCCTTCCCCTCTTTCTTTCCCCCCTTCCCCTCACCCCCTCCCATGCTTGCAGCTACGAGCCCATGTTTCCGTACTACAAGGAGGCCATGCCCTCTGCGTTCCGCGTGGTGGCGGATGGCTTTGTGACGGACGACAGCGGCACGGGTGTGGTGCACTGCGCGCCTGCCTTTGGGGAGGACGACTACCGTGTCTGCCTCGCCTCTGGGATTATCGGCAAGGTGCTCTGCTCTGCTCTGCTCTGCTGTGCCGCGCCGTGCCCGTGTGGAGTGGTGTGGTTTGGTGGTAGAACAGGTGGTGCAAAGCGGATGACTGCTGGTCTGTTCCACCCCGTGCAGCGACCTCAGCGCCACCACTCTGCCATTGCGCGTCCATTTATTTGTCTGTGCCCGTATGGGTGCATGTGTGCGCGGGTGCATGGGTGCATGTGTGCGTGGGCGCATGGGGTGCATGTGCGCATGGGTGCACGCCTGTACGCATCATACATGTGTGCACCTCAACACACCACACCACGGCAGGGCGAGGCGATACCGAATCCAGTGGATGACGATGGGCGGTTCACGGACAAGGTGGCGGACTTCAAGGGGCAATACGTCAAGGATGCTGACAAGCCCATTCTTGCCATGCTCAAGGTCAGGCGCTCTTGCCATGCTCAAGGTCAGGCGCTCTTGCGGCTCCTTCCTCTACTCTTTCTCCCTCGCTCGCCTCCTCAACCCCATGTAACTGTGCTTGCTGTACTTGTGCTCATAAACACCCGCTCCGCTCCGCTCATCTCCCTTCCCCTCCACCCCACACACCCCTTGCACGCGGCGAGCAGGAGGCGGGGAGGGTGGTGAGTGTGGGGAGCATAATGCACTCCTACCCCTTCTGCTGGCGCTCCGACACGCCCCTCATCTACCGCGCCGTGCCCAGCTGGTACGCCCCGCCGCTCCCCCTCCCTCCCTCACTCTGCCCACCCGCGACACGCGCCACCCCCTTTTCCCCTCAATGTGCCTGCCTGCTACGCGCTCCCCTCCTGCTCTCTCCCTCCCTTCACTCTCCCCAACTGGTACGCGAGGCCAGCCACCCTCTCCTTCCCCTTCCCATTCACCTTTCCCCTTTTCTCCTTTCCTTGTATCTTCCCTCCTTTCGTCTCGTTTGTCCCGCGGCGGTCATTTCCCAATCTTATCATTTCCCACCCAATCTTATCATTTCCTCTCCCTCTCACAGCCCATGCAAGCCCATCCGCGTATATTCCCAACTCCCCTCTTTCCTTCCCCCTGCTGCCTCTCCCATGTGATCCGCCTCTTGCCATTGCATCTCTCCTCTCGTATCCCATCTTCCCTCCTCGCTCCCCTCTACCCCCTCTCCATTATACCCAGTCCGCTCTCAACCCACCACCCATTCCCCTCTCCCATATTCCCTCTCCCTTCTCACCCCTTCCCTCTCTCCTCTCATCTCCCAACTGTCCCCACCTCTCCTTTCCACCCCGTGTTCTTTCTCCCATCTTTCCCCTTTTCCCTATTTCCTCCCTCGTTTCCCTTGTGTGCGCTCCATCTCCTGCTGTCCCCTCTCCCTGCTCCCCCGCTTGCCACCCCTGCTCTCTCCCCTCCACATAGCGGTTGAGCAGAAAGCCAGCGCTGCTGGAGAGCAACGTGGGCACACAGTGGGTGCCGGAGTACGTGAAGCCACCCTCCCCTCCCCCTTCCCTTGTGTGCGCTCCATCTGCCCCCCTCCCTCTCCCCCCTCCCACTCCCCCCTCCCACTCCCCCCTCTCCCCCATCCCTCTCCCCTTACCCTCTTCCCCCTCCCACTTCGCCCGCACCCCATCTCCCCCAACACCCACCCCCTCTTCAGGTTCATAGCGGTGGAGGCGATAAAGCCGGCACTACTGGAGAGCAACGCGGGCACGCAGTGGGTGCCCGACTACGTGAAGGAGAAGCGCTTCCACAACTGGCTCGAGAACGCGCGCGACTGGGCCGTCAGCCGCTCGCGCTTCTGGGGCACGCCGCTGCCCATCTGGGCCAGCGAGGACTTCAGCGAGATCCGGGTGGTGGGCAGCATTGCAGAGCTGGAGGCGCTGGGCGGTGAGCAAGTGACGGACCTGCACCGGCACAAGATCGACCACATCACCATTCCCAGCAGCAAGGGGGCGGACCACCCAAGGCTCAAACGCATTGAGGATGTGCGTGCTGCTGCCGGGAGGGAAGGGGGAGGAAGGGGGAGCGGGGCTGTGGGTGAGGCGTGGGGTTGTGGGTGAGGCGTGGGGTTGTGGGTGAGGCGTGGGGTTGTGGGTGAGGCGTGGGGTTGTGGGTGAGGCGTGGGGTTGTGGGTGAGGCGTGGGGTTGTGGGTGAGCCTGGTCCGTTGCTTTCGGGGTTCACTCATGTGCTGTTCAGACAACGTGAGCTGGGGGGAAGTGAGGAGGAGGGGTTGTGTGCGTGACAGCAACGCCTCTTGCGCCTGGACCTTGCATTTTCTCCACACCGAACCGAACCCCCTCCGCCTCTCTTGTTCCACATCCTCCCGCGCTCCCCTCCCCCTGCCTGCCTCTGGCAGGTGTTTGACTGCTGGTTTGAGAGCGGCAGCATGCCGTACGCGTACATCCACTACCCCTTTGAGAACAAGGACCTCTTTGAAAAGAACTTCCCCGGCCACTTCATCGCCGAGGGGCTCGACCAGACCCGCGGCTGGTGAGGCGTGGCGTGGCGTGTGGGATGGTGAGGAGGCATGGCATGGCATGCGGGATAGTGAGGAGGCATGGCGTGGCATGCGGGATAGTGAGGAGGCATGGCGTGGCATGCGGGATAGTGAGGAGGCGTGGCGTGGCATGCGGGATAGTGAGGAGGCATGGCGTGGCATGCGGGATAGTGAGGAGGCGTGGCATGGCATGCGGGATAGTGAGGAGGCATGGCGTGGCATGCGGGATAGTGAGGAGGCATGGCATGGCATGCGGGATAGTGAGGAGGCATGGCGTGGCATGCGGGATAGTGAGGAGGCATGGCATGGCATGCGGGATAGTGAGGAGGCATGGCGTGGCATGCGGGATAGTGAGGAGGCATGGCATGGCATGCGGGATAGTGAGGAGGCATGGCGTGGCATGCGGGATAGTGAGGAGGCGTGGCGTGGCATGCGGGATAGTGAGGAGGCATGGCGTGGCATGCGGGATAGTGAGGAGGCATGGCATGGCATGCGGGATAGTGAGGAGGCATGGCGTGGCATGCGGGATAGTGAGGACGCATGGCATGGCATGCGGGATAGTGAGGAGGCATGGCATGGCATGCGGGATAGTGAGGAGGCATGGCATGGCATGCGGGATAGTGAGGAGGCATGGCATGGCATGCGGGATAGTGAGGAGGCATGGCGTGGCATGCGGGATAGTGAGGAGGCATGGCATGGCATGCGGGATAGTGAGGAGGCATGGCGTGGCATGCGGGATAGTGAGGAGGCATGGCGTGGCATGCGGGATAGTGAGGAGGCGTGGCGTGGCATGCGGGATAGTGAGGAGGCATGGCGTGGCATGCGGGAGAGTGAGGAGGCATGGCATGGCATGCGGGATAGTGAGGAGGCATGGCGTGGCATGCGGGATAGTGAGGAGGCGTGGCATGGCATGCGGGATAGTCAGGAGGCATGGTATGGCATGCGGGATAGTGAGGAGGCATGGCATGGCATGCGGGATAGTGAGGAGGCATGGCGTGGCATGCGGGATAGTGAGGAGGCATGGCATGGCATGCGGGATAGTGAGGAGGCATGGCGTGGCATGCGGGATAGTGAGGAGGCATGGCATGGCATGCGGGATAGTGAGGAGGCATGGCGTGGCATGCGGGATAGTGAGGAGGCATGGCATGGCATGCGGGATAGTGAGGAGGCATGGCGTGGCATGCGGGATAGTGAGGAGGCATGGCATGGCATGCGGGATTGTGAGGAGGCATGGCGTGGCATGCGGGATAGTGAGGAGGCGTGGCGTGGCATGCGGGATAGTGAGGAGGCATGGCGTGGCATGCGGGATAGTGAGGAGGCATGGCATGGCATGCGGGATAGTGAGGAGGCATGGCGTGGCATGCGGGATAGTGAGGAGGCATGGCATGGCATGCGGGATAGTGAGGAGGCATGGCGTGGCATGCGGGATAGTGAGGAGGCGTGGCGTGGCATGCGGGATAGTGAGGAGGCATGGCATGGCATGCGGGATAGTGAGGAGGCATGGCGTGGCATGCGGGATAGTGAGGAGGCATGGCATGGCATGCGGGATAGTGAGGAGGCATGGCGTGGCATGCGGGATAGTGAGGAGGCATGGCATGGCATGCGGGATAGTGAGGAGGCATGGCGTGGCATGCGGGATAGTGAGGAGGCGTGGCGTGGCATGCGGGATAGTGAGGATGCATGGCATGGCATGCGGGATAGTGAGGAGGCATGGCATGGCATGCGGGATAGTGAGGAGGCATGGCATGGCATGCGGGATAGTGAGGAGGCATGGCGTGGCATGCGGGATAGTGAGGAGGCATGGCATGGCATGCGGGATTGTGAGGAGGCATGGCGTGGCATGCGGGATAGTGAGGAGGCGTGGCGTGGCATGCGGGATAGTGAGGAGGCATGGCGTGGCATGCGGGATAGTGAGGAGGCATGGCATGGCATGCGGGATAGTGAGGAGGCATGGCGTGGCATGCGGGATAGTGAGGAGGCATGGCATGGCAAGCGGGATAGTGAGGAGGCATGGCATGGCATGCGGGATAGTGAGGAGGCATGGCGTGGCATGCGGGATAGTGAGGGCGTGGCATGCGGGATAGTGAGGAGGCGTGGCGTGGCATGCGGGATAGTGAGGAGGCATGGCATGGCATGCGGGATAGTGAGGAGGCATGGCATGGCATGCGGGATAGTGAGGAGGCATGGCATGGCATGCGGGATACTGAGGAGGCATGGCGTGGCATGCGGGATAGTGAGGAGGCATGGCGTGGCATGCGGGATAGTGAGGAGGCATGGCGTGGCATGCGGGATAGTGAGGATGCATGGCATGGCATGCGGGATAGTGAGGAGGCATGGCATGGCATGCGGGATAGTGAGGAGGCATGGCATGGCATGCGGGATAGTGAGGAGGCATGGCGTGGCATGCGGGATAGTGAGGAGGCATGGCGTGGCATGCGGGATAGTGAGGAGGCATGGCATGGCATGCGGGATAGTGAGGAGGCATGGCGTGGCATGCGGGATAGTGAGGAGGCATGGCATGGCATGCGGGATAGTGAGGAGGCATGGCGTGGCATGCGGGATAGTGAGGAGGCGTGGCATGGCATGCGGGATAGTCAGGAGGCATGGTATGGCATGCGGGATAGTGAGGAGGCATGGCATGGCATGCGGGATAGTGAGGAGGCATGGCGTGGCATGCGGGATAGTGAGGAGGCATGGCATGGCATGCGGGATAGTGAGGAGGCATGGCGTGGCATGCGGGATAGTGAGGAGGCATGGCATGGCATGCGGGATAGTGAGGAGGCATGGCGTGGCATGCGGGATAGTGAGGAGGCATGGCATGGCATGCGGGATAGTGAGGAGGCATGGCGTGGCATGCGGGATAGTGAGGAGGCATGGCATGGCATGCGGGATTGTGAGGAGGCATGGCGTGGCATGCGGGATAGTGAGGAGGCGTGGCGTGGCATGCGGGATAGTGAGGAGGCATGGCGTGGCATGCGGGATAGTGAGGAGGCATGGCATGGCATGCGGGATAGTGAGGAGGCATGGCGTGGCATGCGGGATAGTGAGGAGGCATGGCATGGCATGCGGGATAGTGAGGAGGCATGGCGTGGCATGCGGGATAGTGAGGAGGCGTGGCGTGGCATGCGGGATAGTGAGGAGGCATGGCATGGCATGCGGGATAGTGAGGAGGCATGGCGTGGCATGCGGGATAGTGAGGAGGCATGGCATGGCATGCGGGATAGTGAGGAGGCATGGCGTGGCATGCGGGATAGTGAGGAGGCATGGCATGGCATGCGGGATAGTGAGGAGGCATGGCGTGGCATGCGGGATAGTGAGGAGGCGTGGCGTGGCATGCGGGATAGTGAGGATGCATGGCATGGCATGCGGGATAGTGAGGAGGCATGGCATGGCATGCGGGATAGTGAGGAGGCATGGCATGGCATGCGGGATAGTGAGGAGGCATGGCGTGGCATGCGGGATAGTGAGGAGGCATGGCATGGCATGCGGGATTGTGAGGAGGCATGGCGTGGCATGCGGGATAGTGAGGAGGCGTGGCGTGGCATGCGGGATAGTGAGGAGGCATGGCGTGGCATGCGGGATAGTGAGGAGGCATGGCATGGCATGCGGGATAGTGAGGAGGCATGGCGTGGCATGCGGGATAGTGAGGAGGCATGGCATGGCAAGCGGGATAGTGAGGAGGCATGGCATGGCATGCGGGATAGTGAGGAGGCATGGCGTGGCATGCGGGATAGTGAGGGCGTGGCATGCGGGATAGTGAGGAGGCGTGGCGTGGCATGCGGGATAGTGAGGAGGCATGGCATGGCATGCGGGATAGTGAGGAGGCATGGCATGGCATGCGGGATAGTGAGGAGGCATGGCATGGCATGCGGGATACTGAGGAGGCATGGCGTGGCATGCGGGATAGTGAGGAGGCATGGCGTGGCATGCGGGATAGTGAGGAGGCATGGCGTGGCATGCGGGATAGTGAGGATGCATGGCATGGCATGCGGGATAGTGAGGAGGCATGGCATGGCATGCGGGATAGTGAGGAGGCATGGCATGGCATGCGGGATAGTGAGGAGGCATGGCGTGGCATGCGGGATAGTGAGGAGGCATGGCGTGGCATGCGGGATAGTGAGGAGGCATGGCATGGCATGCGGGATAGTGAGGAGGCATGGCGTGGCATGCGGGATAGTGAGGAGGCATGGCATGGCATGCGGGATAGTGAGGAGGCATGGCTTGGCATGCGGGATAGTGAGGAGGCATGGCGTGGCATGCGGGATAGTGAGGAGGCGTGGCGTGGCATGCGGGATAGTGAGGAGGCATGGCGTGGCATGCGGGATAGTGAGGAGGCATGGCATGGCATGCGGGATAGTGAGGAGGCATGGCGTGGCATGCGGGATAGTGAGGAGGCGTGGCGTGGCATGCGGGATAGTGAGGAGGCATGGCGTGGCATGCGGGATAGTGAGGAGGCGTGGCGTGGCATGCGGGATAGTGAGGAGGCATGGCGTGGCATGCGGGATAGTGAGGAGGCATGGCATGGCATGCGGGATAGTGAGGAGGCATGGCGTGGCATGCGGGATAGTGAGGAGGCGTGGCATGGCATGCGGGATAGTGAGGAGGCGTGGCGTGGCATGCGGGATAGTGAGGAGGCATGGCATGGCATGCGGGATAGTGAGGAGGCATGGCATGGCATGCGGGATAGTGAGGAGGCATGGCATGGCATGCGGGATAGTGAGGAGGCATGGCATGGCATGCGGGATAGTGAGGAGGCATGGCGTGGCATGCGGGATAGTGAGGAGGCATGGCGTGGCATGCGGGATAGTGAGGAGGCGTGGCATGGCATGCGGGATAGTGAGGAGGCATGGCGTGGCATGCGGGATAGTGAGGAGGCATGGCGTGGCATGCGGGATAGTGAGGAGGCATGGCATGGCATGCGGGATAGTGAGGAGGCATGGCGTGGCATGCGGGATAGTGAGGAGGCGTGGCGTGGCATGCGGGATAGTGAGGAGGCGTGGCGTGGCATGCGGGATAGTGAGGAGGCATGGCATGGCATGCGGGATAGTGAGGAGGCATGGCATGGCATGCGGGATAATGAGGAGGCATGGCATGGCATGCGGGATAGTGAGGAGGCATGGCGTGGCATGCGGGATAGTGAGGAGGCATGGCGTGGCATGCGGGATAGTGAGGAGGCATGGCATGGCATGCGGGATAGTGAGGAGGCATGGCGTGGCATGCGGGATAGTGAGGAGGCGTGGCGTGGCATGCGGGATAGTGAGGAGGCGTGGCGTGGCATGCGGGATAGTGAGGAGGCATGGCATGGCATGCGGGATAGTGAGGAGGCATGGCATGGCAAGCGGGATAGTGAGGAGGCATGGCATGGCATGCGGGATAGTGAGGAGGCATGGCGTGGCATGCGGGATAGTGAGGGCGTGGCATGCGGGATAGTGAGGAGGCGTGGCGTGGCATGCGGGATAGTGAGGAGGCATGGCATGGCATGCGGGATAGTGAGGAGGCATGGCATGGCATGCGGGATAGTGAGGAGGCATGGCATGGCATGCGGGATACTGAGGAGGCATGGCGTGGCATGCGGGATAGTGAGGAGGCATGGCGTGGCATGCGGGATAGTGAGGAGGCATGGCGTGGCATGCGGGATAGTGAGGATGCATGGCATGGCATGCGGGATAGTGAGGAGGCATGGCATGGCATGCGGGATAGTGAGGAGGCATGGCATGGCATGCGGGATAGTGAGGAGGCATGGCATGGCATGCGGGATAGTGAGGAGGCATGGCATGGCATGCGGGATAGTGAGGAGGCATGGCATGGCATGCGGGATAGTGAGGAGGCATGGCATGGCATGCGGGAGAGTGAGGAGGCATGGCATGGCATGCGGGATAGTGAGGAGGCATGGCGTGGCTTGCGGGATAGTGAGGAGGCGTGGGTGGCATGCGGGATAGTGAGGAGGCGTGGCATGGCATGCGGGATAGTGAGGAGGCATGGCATGGCATGCGGGATAGTGAGGAGGCATGGCATGGCATGCGGGATAGTGAGGAGGCATGGCATGGCATGCGGGATAGTGAGGAGGCATGGCATGGCATGCGGGATAGTGAGGAGGCATGGCGTGGCATGCGGGATAGTGAGGAGGCATGGCGTGGCATGCGGGATAGTGAGGAGGCATGGCATGGCATGCGGGATAGTGAGGAGGCATGGCGCGGCATGCGGGATAGTGAGGAGGCGTGGCGTGGCATGCGGGATAGTGAGGAGGCGTGGCGTGGCATGCGGGATAGTGAGGAGGCATGGCATGGCATGCGGGATAGTGAGGAGGCATGGCATGGCATGCGGGATAGTGAGGAGGCATGGCATGGCATGCGGGATAGTGAGGAGGCATGGCGTGGCATGCGGGATAGTGAGGAGGCATGGCGTGGCATGCGGGATAGTGAGGAGGCATGGCATGGCATGCGGGATAGTGAGGAGGCATGGCGTGGCATGCGGGATAGTGAGGAGGCGTGGCGTGGCATGCGGGATAGTGAGGAGGCGTGGCGTGGCATGCGGGATAGTGAGGAGGCATGGCATGGCATGCGGGATAGTGAGGAGGCATGGCATGGCAAGCGGGATAGTGAGGAGGCATGGCATGGCATGCGGGATAGTGAGGAGGCATGGCGTGGCATGCGGGATAGTGAGGGCGTGGCATGCGGGATAGTGAGGAGGCGTGGCGTGGCATGCGGGATAGTGAGGAGGCATGGCATGGCATGCGGGATAGTGAGGAGGCATGGCATGGCATGCGGGATAGTGAGGAGGCATGGCATGGCATGCGGGATACTGAGGAGGCATGGCGTGGCATGCGGGATAGTGAGGAGGCATGGCGTGGCATGCGGGATAGTGAGGAGGCATGGCGTGGCATGCGGGATAGTGAGGATGCATGGCGTGGCATGCGGGATAGTGAGGATGCATGGCATGGCATGCGGGATAGTGAGGAGGCATGGCATGGCATGCGGGATAGTGAGGAGGCATGGCATGGCATGCGGGATAGTGAGGAGGCATGGCATGGCATGCGGGATAGTGAGGAGGCATGGCATGGCATGCGGGATAGTGAGGAGGCATGGCATGGCATGCGGGATAGTGAGGAGGCATGGCATGGCATGCGGGAGAGTGAGGAGGCATGGCATGGCATGCGGGATAGTGAGGAGGCATGGCGTGGCTTGCGGGATAGTGAGGAGGCGTGGGTGGCATGCGGGATAGTGAGGAGGCGTGGCATGGCATGCGGGATAGTGAGGAGGCATGGCATGGCATGCGGGATAGTGAGGAGGCATGGCATGGCATGCGGGATAGTGAGGAGGCATGGCATGGCATGCGGGATAGTGAGGAGGCATGGCATGGCATGCGGGATAGTGAGGAGGCATGGCATGGCATGCGGGATGGTGCAGGGCGGCGTGGCGATTACGAGGGTGGGGGATCCACTTGAGAGGGGTCCACTTGAGAGGGGGTCCACTTGAGGGAGGGGACTTAGCTCACAGCAGCTGATGCTGTGGGTGGCGAAGCCAACGTGACACACAGCTGTGCTCATGAGCGAACGTGACACACAGCTGTGCTCATGAGCAACGAGGCCAGCCGCACCTTGCCTTGTCGGCCGGTCGACGGCCAGGCGATCCGTCTCTCCATTCATGCCTTTCCTCGCTTTCACTTTCTCACCTTTTTGTGCCCTCTTGCCTGTTTTGCCCGCATGGCCCCCGCACAGCATGGCCCCTGTACAGCATGGCCCCCGTACCGCATGGCCGCGCAACAGCACTGTTCAACAGGCCCACTGACGGCAGTCTCATCTTCTCTCCACTGACCGCAGTCTCATCTTCTCTCCACTGACCGCAGTCTCATCTTCTCTCAACTTTGTGCCCTCACCTCTCCCCGGCGCTCCTCGTCCCCACCTTTCCCGTCCTCCCCCCTCACTCGCAGGTTCTACACGCTGATGGTGCTGTCCACCGCGCTCTTCAACAAGCCAGCCTTCCGCAACCTCATCTGCAACGGGCTCGTGCTGGCGGAGGACGGCAAGAAGATGAGCAAGCGCCTGCGCAACTACCCGCCGCCCATGGACGTGGTGGGGTCGTACGGAGCGGACGCGCTGCGCCTCTACCTCATCAACTCGCCCGTCGTGCGCGCCGAGCCCCTGCGCTTCAAGAAGGAAGGCGTCTTCGCCGTGGTGAGGAGGGGTGGGACGTGGTGACGAGTGGTGAAGAGTGGTGGGGAGTGGTGTGAAGTGGTAACGGGTGGTGAATGGTGGTAACACTTATGTCCCCAATTCCATGTCGCCATGCTCCTCGGCCTTCTCACAGAGGAGGGGCATGTGCATGCCCTGGAATCTCTAAGTAATTTTTTGCCCTCTTTCCGGTTGGTCTACCTGTTTCCAGTGCCCTTCCCTCTCCTTCCCGACTAAATCGCCCACCACTAATGGTCTGCCTGCATCGCTTCCCTTCTCCCCCCCTTTCGCCCCCCTCCCCATCAGGTGCGCGACGTGTTCCTCCCATGGTACAACGCGTACCGCTTCCTCGTGCAGAACACGCTGCGCCTCACCGCCGAGGGGCTGCCGCCCTTCCAGCCAATGACGGCGCGCCAGCTGGCGGAGAGCAGCAACGTGCTGGACGTGTGGATCCACTCAGCCAGCCAGAGCCTGGCGGCATTCGTGCGCGCTGAGATGGATGCGTACCGCCTCTACACCGTGAGTAGATGGATGCGTACCGCCTCTACACCGTGAGTGCCCCCAACAGCGGCTCCACTCTGGGAGTGCGCTGCGCTCCAAGGGACATCATCTGTATGTGGTGCTGTGACACGCTGCCATGGGCAGTCGCTGGCCTGTAGCCTGCTCTCACGCATTCTCAGCTTCCCTGGTTCGCAGCTCCTCGTTGCTTAACTTAGCTCAGAGTAGGTCGCAGGGATGCGGTCGATGACTCTATGCGATGAGGGTCACAACCAAAGGGCACATCCCACAAAGTCACGGCCTCACTCCCCTCCCACCCGTCCTCCCTCCCACCACCCCTGGCACACACGACACACCACACACGGCGGCAGGTGGTGCCATACCTGGTGCGGTTCATCGACAGCCTGACCAACGTGTACGTCTTCCTCCCACAGAGCCACATCCTCATTCTTCTCCCGCCCGTCCCCTCTCCCCATGATCCCTGGCACATTGTCGACAGGTGGTGCCATACCTGGTGCGGTTCATCGACAGCCTGACCAACGTGTACGTGCGCTTCAACCGCAAGCGCCTCAAGGGCCGCACCTCCGACCACGACTGCCGCTTCGCGCTCTCCTCTCTCTTCCATGTCAGTCCCTCTCCTCGCTCTTCCATGTCAGTCCCTCTCCTCGCTCTTCCATGTCAGTCCCTCTCCTCCCTCTTCCATGTCAGTCCCTCTCCTCGCTCTTCCATGTCAGTCCCTCTCCTCTCTCTTCCATGTCAGTCCCTCTCCTCGCTCTTCCATGTCAGTCCCTCTCCTCTCTCTTCAATGTCAGTCCCTCTCCTCTCTCTTCCATGTCAGTCCCTCTCCTCTCTCTTCCATGTCAGTCCCTCTCCTCGCTCTTCCATGTCAGTCCCTCTCCTCTCTCTTCCATGTCAGTCCCTCTCCTCTCTCTTCCATGTCAGTCCCTCTCCTCGCTCTTCCATGTCAGTCCCTCTCCTCGCTCTTCCATGTCAGTCCCTTTCCTCGCTCTTCCATGTCACTCCCTCTCCTCGCTCTTCCATGTCAGTCCCTCTCCTCTCTCTTCCATGTCAGTCCCTCTCCTCTCTCTTCCATGTCAGTCCCTCTCCTCTCTCTTCCATGTCAGTCCCTCTCCTCGCTCTTCCATGTCAGTCCCTCTCCTCGCTCTTCCATGTCACTCCCTCTCCTCGCTCTTCCATGTCAGTCCCTCTCCTCTCTCTTCCATGTCAGTCCCTCTCCTCTCTCTTCCATGTCAGTCCCTCTCCTCGCTCTTCCATGTCAGTCCCTCTCCTCGCTCTTCCATGTCAGTCCCTTTCCTCGCTCTTCCATGTCACTCCCTCTCCTCGCTCTTCCATGTCAGTCCCTCTCCTCTCTCTTCCATGTCAGTCCCTCTCCTCTCTCTTCCATGTCAGTCCCTCTCCTCGCTCTTCCATGTCAGTCCCTCTCCTCGCTCTTCCATGTCAGTCCCTTTCCTCGCTCTTCCATGTCACTCCCTCTCCTCCCTCTTCAATGTCAGTCCCTCTCCTCTCTCTTCCATGTCAGTCCCTCTCCTCTCTCTTCCATGTCAGTCCCTCTCCTCGCTCTTCCATGTCACTCCCTCTCCTCCCTCTTCCATGTCACTCCCTCTCCTCGCTCTTCCATGTCAGTCCCTCTCCTCGCTCTTCCATGTCAGTCCCTCTCCTCGCTCTTCCATGTCAGTCCCTTTCCTCCCTCTTCCATGTCAGTCCCTCTCCTCGCTCTTCCATGTCAGTCCCTCTCCTCTCTCTTCCATGTCAGTCCCTCTCCTCTCTCTTCCATGTCAGTCCCTCTCCTCGCTCTTCCATGTCAGTCCCTCTCCTCCCTCTTCCATGTCACTCCCTCTCCTCGCTCTTCCATGTCAGTCCCTCTCCTCGCTCTTCCATGTCAGTCCCTCTCCTCGCTCTTCCATGTCACTCCCTCTCCTCGCTCTTCCATGTCACTCCCTCTCCTCGCTCTTCCATGTCAGTCCCTCTCCTCGCTCTTCCATGTCAGTCCCTCTCCTCTCTCTTCCATGTCACTCCCTCTCCTCCCTCTTCCATGTCAGTCCCTCTCCTCGCTCTTCCATGTCAGTCCCTCTCCTCTCTCTTCCATGTCAGTCCCTCTCCTCTCTCTTCCATGTCACTCCCTCTCCTCGCTCTTCCATGTCACTCCCTCTCCTCGCTCTTCCATGTCAGTCCCTCTCCTCTCTCTTCCATGTCAGTCCCTCTCCTCTCTCTTCCATGTCACTCCCTCTCCCTCGCTCTTCCATGTCAGTCCCTCTCCTCGCTCTTCCATGTCAGTCCCTCTCCTCGCTCTTCCATGTCAGTCCCTCTCCTCTCTCTTCCATGTCAGTCCCTCTCCTCGCTCTTCCATGTCAGTCCCTCTCCTCGCTCTTCCATGTCACTCCCTCTCCTCGCTCTTCCATGTCAGTCCCTCTCCTCTCTCTTCAATGTCAGTCCCTCTCCTCGCTCTTCCATGTCACTCCCTCTCCTCGCTCTTCCATGTCACTCCCTCTCCTCGCTCTTCCATGTCAGTCCCTCTCCTCTCTCTTCCATGTCAGTCCCTCTCCTCTCTCTTCCATGTCACTCCCTCTCCCTCGCTCTTCCATGTCAGTCCCTCTCCTCGCTCTTCCATGTCAGTCCCTCTCCTCGCTCTTCCATGTCAGTCCCTCTCCTCTCTCTTCCATGTCAGTCCCTCTCCTCGCTCTTCCATGTCACTCCCTCTCCTCCCTCTTCCATGTCAGTCCCTCTCCTCGCTCTTCCATGTCAGTCCCTCTCCTCTCTCTTCCATGTCAGTCCCTCTCCTCTCTCTTCCATGTCAGTCCCTCTCCTCTCTCTTCCATGTCAGTCCCTCTCCTCGCTCTTCCATGTCAGTCCCTCTCCTCTCTCTTCCATGTCAGTCCCTCTCCTCTCTCTTCCATGTCAGTCGCTCTCCTCTCTCTTCCATGTCAGTCCCTCTCCTCGCTCTTCCATGTCACTCCCTCTCCTCGCTCTTCCATGTCACTCCCTCTCCTCCCTCTTCCATGTCACTCCCTCTCCTCGCTCTTCCATGTCAGTCCCTCTCCTCGCTCTTCCATGTCAGTCCCTCTCCTCGCTCTTCCATGTCAGTCCCTCTCCTCGCTCTTCCATGTCAGTCCCTCTCCTCGCTCTTCCATGTCAGTCCCTCTCCTCGCTCTTCCATGTCACTCCCTCTCCTCCCTCTTCCATGTCAGTCCCTCTCCTCGCTCTTCCATGTCAGTCCCTCTCCTCGCTCTTCCATGTCACTCCCTCTCCTCGCTCTTCCATGTCACTCCCTCTCCTCCCTCTTCCATGTCACTCCCTCTCCTCGCTCTTCCATGTCAGTCCCTCTCCTCGCTCTTCCATGTCAGTCCCTTTCCTCCCTCTTCCATGTCAGTCCCTCTCCTCACTCTTCCATGTCACTCCCTCTCCTCGCTCTTCCATGTCAGTCCCTCTCCTCGCTCTTCCATGTCAGTCCCTTTCCTCCCTCTTCCATGTCAGTCCCTCTCCTCGCTCTTCCATGTCAGTCCCTCTCCTCTCTCTTCCATGTCAGTCCCTCTCCTCTCTCTTCCATGTCAGTCCCTCTCCTCGCTCTTCCATGTCAGTCCCTCTCCTCGCTCTTCCATGTCAGTCCCTTTCCTCGCTCTTCCATGTCACTCCCTCTCCTCGCTCTTCCATGTCAGTCCCTCTCCTCGCTCTTCCATGTCACTCCCTCTCCTCGCTCTTCCATGTCAGTCCCTCTCCTCGCTCTTCCATGTCAGTCCCTCTCCTCGCTCTTCCATGTCACTCCCTCTCCTCGCTCTTCCATGTCACTCCCTCTCCTCGCTCTTCCATGTCAGTCCCTCTCCTCGCTCTTCCATGTCAGTCCCTCTCCTCTCTCTTCCATGTCAGTCCCTCTCCTCGCTCTTCCATGTCAGTCCCTCTCCTCGCTCTTCCATGTCAGTCCCTCTCCTCGCTCTTCCATGTCAGTCCCTCTCCTCGCTCTTCCATGTCAGTCCCTCTCCTCGCTCTTCCATGTCACTCCCTCTCCTCGCTCTTCCATGTCACTCCCTCTCCTCGCTCTTCCATGTCAGTCCCTCTCCTCGCTCTTCCATGTCAGTCCCTCTCCTCGCTCTTCCATGTCACTCCCTCTCCTCGCTCTTCCATGTCAGTCCCTCTCCTCGCTCTTCCATGTCCCTCCCTCTCCTCCCTCTTCCATGTCAGTCCCTCTCCTCGCTCTTCCATGTCAGTCCCTCTCCTCGCTCTTCCATGTCAGTCCCTCTCCTCGCTCTTCCATGTCAGTCCCTCTCCTCGCTCTTCCATGTCAGTCCCTCTCCTCGCTCTTCCATGTCACTCCCTCTCCTCGCTCTTCCATGTCAGTCCCTCTCCTCGCTCTTCCATGTCAGTCCCTCTCCTCTCTCTTCCATGTCAGTCCCTCTCCTCTCTCTTCCATGTCACTCCCTCTCCTCCCTCTTCCATGTCAGTCCCTCTCCTCGCTCTTCCATGTCAGTCCCTCTCCTCGCTCTTCCATGTCACTCCCTCTCCTCGCTCTTCCATGTCAGTCCCTCTCCTCTCTCTTCCATGTCAGTCCCTCTCCTCGCTCTTCCATGTCAGTCCCTCTCCTCGCTCTTCCATGTCAGTCCCTCTCCTCGCTCTTCCATGTCACTCCCTCTCCTCCCTCTTCCATGTCAGTCCCTCTCCTCGCTCTTCCATGTCAGTCCCTCTCCTCGCTCTTCCATGTCAGTCCCTCTCCTCGCTCTTCCATGTCAGTCCCTCTCCTCGCTCTTCCATGTCAGTCCCTCTCCTCGCTCTTCCATGTCAGTCCCTCTCCTCGCTCTTCCATGTCACTCCCTCTCCTCGCTCTTCCATGTCAGTCCCTCTCCTCCCTCTTCCATGTCAGTCCCTCTCCTCGCTCTTCCATGTCAGTCCCTCTCCTCGCTCTTCCATGTCACTCCCTCTCCTCGCTCTTCCATGTCAGTCCCTTTCCTCCCTCTTCCATGTCAGTCCCTCTCCTCACTCTTCCATGTCACTCCCTCTCCTCGCTCTTCCATGTCAGTCCCTCTCCTCGCTCTTCCATGTCAGTCCCTCTCCTCGCTCTTCCATGTCACTCCCTCTCCTCGCTCTTCCATGTCACTCCCTCTCCCTCGCTCTTCCATGTCAGTCCCTCTCCTCGCTCTTCCATGTCACTCCCTCTCCTCGCTCTTCCATGTCAGTCCCTTTCCTCCCTCTTCCATGTCAGTCCCTCTCCTCACTCTTCCATGTCACTCCCTCTCCTCGCTCTTCCATGTCAGTCCCTCTCCTCGCTCTTCCATGTCAGTCCCTCTCCTCGCTCTTCCATGTCAGTCCCTCTCCTCGCTCTTCCATGTCACTCCCTCTCCTCCCTCTTCCATGTCAGTCCCTCTCCTCGCTCTTCCATGTCACTCCCTCTCCTCGCTCTTCCATGTCACTCCCTCTCCCTCGCTCTTCCATGTCAGTCCCTCTCCTCGCTCTTCCATGTCAGTCGCTCTTCCATGTCTTGTTGTTGATGCCATTACCTCCCGGGTATGGTTACCTCACTTGACGCACATGAATGCACCGAACGCCCTCTATTCCACGTGAAAACTTTTCGTAGCACCACATCCTTCCCCTTTATACTCCTTGATGCCTCCCTCAACTTGCGCCCTTGTTGTTTTGACCGCTGTCCTCCCCCTCTCCACACCCCCCACCCCACATCCCCAATTGCAGGTGCTGCTGAGGGTGTGCAAGGCCATGGCGCCCTTCACGCCATTCTTCACCGAGGCCATGTACCAGAACCTCCGCAACGCCTTGCCGCCACGACCCCCCGCTGCGGACGGCGAGGCGGGGAAGGCTGCAGGGCTGGGGGGGGTGGCGGAGGACGAGGAGCATGTGGAGTGGGCGGAGGAGTCGGTGCACTTCTGCTGCTTCCCCTCCTCCGACCAGCACGTGAGCCGCGTGATGAGCTTGCGGGGTTAGGGCGGATGGTGATAAGCATGTGAGCGATTAGTGGTAAGCATGTGAGCGATTAGTGATAAGCATGTGAGCTATTGGTGATAAGCATGTGAGCTATCGGTCATAAGCATGCTAGGTCATGTTGGATAAGCAGCAGCTGCAGGACGACTCTGCAGCAGCTCATGTGCTTCCACTGTTCCACACAAGGCACTCATTAAGTCTTCCAGTGCAACACAACTAAGTTGGAAAAGTCGCGCCCAGCGCATTATACGCAAGCGTATATACGCTTGCGTATAGTGCGTTATGCGCTTCGTGAGTGACTTTGAAAGTCGCAGAAAGTACGCTGCCCGGGCAGCAAAAGGTTTTTACCGGGCAGACGAAAAAAACCGCCGAAGGAGGGGGGGGGGAGTGGTGGTTTTACCGAATTTCATATATGTCAAAAACCTTACATTCTCAACTACTCTAAGCAAGCAACATGCATCTCTCCTACCCCACCCCCTACTCCCACCCTCTACTCCCCCCGTCCCTTCCTTCCTCCTCTACTTGTACTCATCCTCCAGCTCATCCTCCTCCCCCTCCTCCTCATCCTCCTCCAGAACCTCGTTGTACCCTTCCGGCAGGGAGGCCTCAGGGATGTTCCCCGGGAGAACCGTCACCCCCTCAGCCCCCTTGTGCCAGTTGCGCACAATGTTCCAATTGTGCGCAACATACACGAGGTCCCGACACTTCTCGGACCCCAACCTGTTGCGCTTGGCAGTGTGGATCGATTCCCACACTGCCCAGTTCCTCTCACACGCCGATGCGGACACTGGCTGAGAGAGAACGCGGCAAGCGAGCGTTGTTAGCTCGGGGTGCTCCGTCCCGTGCCACGTCCACCACTGGACAGCCGTCTTCTTACCGGCCTTCACGAGCTCACGGTCAGAGATGGCGTCGGGTAGGCCAAAGCTCCCCTGAAGGGTGTTGAATGCCGTCAGGCCGTCCTGGATGACGTGGGATGCGCGCAGCTCCTCGCCCTCCTTGCGCGTGACGGTCCGCCCTGCGTAGTGACGAGCGACAAACGCTTTGAAGATGCGAGTACACTCCAGGTCGGTGCGGAAGATGCCTTCCTCTTGGTTGACCGGGTTGAGGATCCGGCCAACCACGTGCATGGCACACGCCATGCTATGGTCCCAGCGCTTTTGGACGATGTTGGTCACCTCCGTGCGTTCGCTGCTGGACAGCACCAATCCCGCCTCCTCCTCCTCTAGCTTCGCATTGATGTCTTCCGTGAGCTGCAGAATCAGATCGTACATCCTGCCCATCATGCCCTTGGCCGTCGAGTCAGTCTTGCGCATGACGGCAAAGGGGATCTTCAGGAGGGCGACGAAGAACTCCGCCCCTTTCCACCACACGGCATCCATGATCATGGTTGCGAAGGGCTCGACCGGCGGCTTCCTCCCCTTCGCCCAAGCCTGCCACTCCGGGCTCAGCACCATCTGCGTCAATGCACTCCGCACCTCGCAAAGCCGCTGCACCGCGATGAATTGCGTGCCAAATCTGGTGCCCGCCGGCTTCAGCACCTGCTTCCCCTTCCCTCCCTTGACCTGCGGGCTTCGCATGTAACCTTTGGTGAAATGGTGTGCACGCACAAAGGTAATAATCACCCCCGCCTTAGCCACAATGTCCTTCGCCCAATCCATTTTCCCAATGTCCTCCATGAGCAGATCCATGACGTGAGTAGCGCACGGCACATGCTCAATGTGAGGATACTCAAGCATGAGTTCCCTACATGCAGCCGCATAATTGCTGCCCCCATCCATGCATAACGCAACTATGTTGGCGGGCCCCACCTTCTCAATGATCGGGCGCAAAACGGATGCAATGTAACCTCCCGTCTTCATCTCCAACTTACAGTCGATGCTTTCGGTGAACACTGCACCGGAATCGTTGATGAGCAGGATGTTGGCTTGGGGACGGCCACTTTTGTCCGTCATCATGTCCGAGCCTATCGTCACGCCATCCCGCTTCCAGCTCGCAGTGATGGGAGCGAGCCCCCTCTCGATCTTTTCGCGGCAGCGCGCAAGGCCGGCGCCACCAACATACCGCCGCTTCGGGGGAACGTAGCCATGGCCCGCGTCCGTGATGCAGCGCACAGCGTTGCACCAGAGAGGGTGATCGGCGAGATGCTCCGGGAGGTGAAGTGCCGCCCACATGAGGCAGATGGCATCGTCTGCCGATTCCTTCGCACACGACGCCCCTTCCCCGTAGAAGTCTTCGATGCACTGCTTCTTTGCTCCACCCGCACACGCCTCGATCGCCATCTCCTCCGCCTTCTTCTTCCCTTCCCTGCGGGCGTGTTTGCCTTCGTACAATTCGCGGACGGCGCCGCGGTCAGCAGAAGGGATAGGCGCCTTGCAAAGACGGACGTCCTTCCGTTTCAGCCCTTTCCAGCGCGTGATGTGTTGCGCGCAACGGAAGGCGCCCCCTACGAACTTAAGCTTGCAGTGCCGGCATATGCGGAGAGTACGCTCAGGACCATTCGAGGTACCTTCGGTAGAGGTAAGGAAATGCTTAAAAATAACATGGGTGTTCACAGGAACATCCTCGTCGTCCGCCATGGTCGCGTCATTCGAAACACTAGGAGCCTCACTAGTGGCACTTGCGGGAGTACCAGAAGGAGTCGACATCAAGTGCAGGTGAGCGGGAGTGTTAAGAGAGAATGAACGAGGAGAGAGATAATACAGATGACGGGAATGAGAGCTTACCTTATAGTCCAGGATGTGGTTGAGTTGAACCACCTACGCTGGTTGACGACATTCGTGTTTGTGTGTTGGAGTCGCGCGATAGCATAGGGTGCAGTGCGGTTCAAATTTTCCCACGTCCCCACATTTTGACAGGTGTGGGTGACAATGTGGTTGGATTGGGACGTGCGTACAAATTGGGGTGGGACGTGCGCACATTTTGAGTCGCGTCGCACATTCGCAATTCGTGCGCGACTTTTGAAATCTGGTTTTTTTTCGGGTCAGCCCGAACTTTCGCCAACGAATATACGTACGACTTGCGTACACCGTATATTCGTAAACGACTATTCGGAGTGCGCTTATGGTTTTTGGCGACTTTTCCAACATAGCAACACAACACCCTCGCTTCAAAGATGGCCTCATCCTTGCTTGCCGTCTCCCACCTATTACTGCACCTTCCTCTCTCCCTCACTTCTCCCTGCATGCGTGCAGCACAGCAGATTTGTTGTAATTTCATATTTTATAAAACATACATAGGCTTGAATTAAATGTGTAGCACTCTTATAAATTGGGGGGGTTGTTTAGGGCATATCCATGTTCGGGTCATGAGCACTGTTCATGCTACTGTTTGGGTCATGCGTAAATTGCGCAAGACCCGAAGTGGGCTGCCGAGCCGTGCGCGGCCCCAGCTTTGGGTCAATGTGCAGGTGTTGGGCGACTGACGTGCACGACTCATCCCCAACCAATCACCTGGTTGCACGATTCTGGTTTTACGGCCATCTTTTATGCGGCAGTCAGGTGTCACAAGTGGGCAATGTCCCACATTCTACACCTCTGCACCCAACCACTCGGCAAATTGACCCCAGTGACCCTCGATGTGTCTATAATTTCCTGCGTTGCGCTCCCAACATTTGGGGATTCACGCCGGGAATTTTGACGAATGTGTTTTTCCGATGGGTGTCGCGTGGTTTTGCGTGGGTGTGGCTCGTGACCTTGCGAACTGTTCTGGCATCCCTCCATTGGATGAGACTGTTGTGGGGAGGGAGATTTTGGCGCGAAAACCCTCCCGCCAGTTTGGGGGTCGCATGGAGTCCGAGGACCCCAAGTGGTGTTTTATGTTGTTTGGGGCATCCGCAAATCGTGCATGCCCGGAAGTGGCTTTATGACCCCAACATGGATACGCCCTTAGTGTACCCTCCAACCACATTTTGTGGTTGGTGGGGATTGGTCCTTAGCTCAACCAATCCCAACTAACACACATTTGTGGTTGCTTGGGCCACAATCAAGCTCACCCATTGGCCAACTTATTGGCCAATAGGGTAAGCTTCCTTCACATCTCTCTCTTGCTCATTGTTTGTAGTAAAGGGCCTCCTGGCTCATTATTCAATGTATCAATTCTCTCTTCTAACAAGATTGACTGCTGCTGATTCGATCCCCATTCTCGTGTCTCTGCTCGCTTTCCCCTTTTCCCTCTCCTCCCTCCTTCCCCCACCCCCATCCCCTCGCTCTCGTGCATGGCAGGTGGACGAGCGCACGGAGCGCAGTGTGGAGAGGATGATGAAGGTCATCGACCTCGCTCGGAACATCCGCGAGCGGAACAACCGCCCGCTCAAGACGCCCCTCAGGTGAGCAACAGCAATGAAATGCCGGTCTTGTGAAATGGCTGTTGGGCCAGTGTGGCACTCAGGCATATTTACTGGCATTAGTGGCGGCACCTATTTAACCACCTTCCGTTAGGCCCAAGCCCAGCAACTGCTTGGCTAAACCTATTAGTGGGATGCCAACTCTGTTTTTCCTTCACCTCGTCCCACCAAGTACTTTTTTTCCTGGCCTTGGACGTGCACTGCATTATGCCCTGCCGCATTGCTGAACTCCTCCCTGTCGTGTCGTGCGTGCGTGTGTGCCGTGTGGGCGGGCAGGGAGATGGTGGTGGTGCACCCGGACGCCCAGTTCCTTGAAGACATCACGGGCAAGCTGTGTGAGGTGAGGAGGGGCGAGATATGTGACGCGAGGCAGGGAAAGCTGCGTGTTCATGGAATTGTGTGCAGCACATACGCTAAGCTGTATCGAATTCGCAAAGAACATTGTTACTTGATTCACCCTCATTCACACTGTCTCCTTTCCCTCTCCACTTTCACCTTTCCCGTCACCGGGCCCTCTCCCCAGCAAACCAACTCATCCCGTCACCGGGCCCTCTCCCCAGCAAACCAACTCATCCTTGACAAGAAAAGCCGCGCTTAGAGTGCCAGTCGACAAAGCATTCCTTTCTCCCCCCACCCCCTCCTCCCCTCCCTCCTCACCCCCACTCCTCCCCTCCTCCCCCCCCTCCCCTCGCCCCGGTAGTACGTGCGGGAGGAGCTGAACGTGCGCTCCGTGCTGCCCTGCGCTGACACCAGCAAGTACACCTCTGTGCGCGCCGAACCTGACTTCAGGTATGGTCCGAACCACACGAATAGGCAGACAAATGCCGTACCTGGCTGCAGCAGCTGTGGTCGAAGCGAGCAACTGGTGTACGTGGATGCACTGTAGAGCAGCATGAACGGCATTGCTTGCAACAGCTGTGCTTCGCATGGTGTCGTGCGGTGTCGTGTGGTGTGGTGTGGTGGGTGCATGGAGACTGTCACCAGTGGGTTGTGGGGTACTACAATAGAGCTGTGCGTGCTGCCAGACACACAACCGAGTGCCTTGCCTTGCCTCCCACATGAGATGGCAGCACGGCAAGGCAAGGCTGCACTGTGCCTGCACAGTCTGCTCGCGGTGCATGCGCCGAAGCAGCCCACCATTCGCTCCGTACTCCTCCTCCCTCGCTGCATCTGCTCCCTCCTCCCTCCTCTCACATCCCAACCACTTACCTTTTCTAACATCTTATCCACCCACCACCCACCACGGGCACGTGGCATGGCAGTGTGTTGGGGAGGCGCGTGGGGAGGGCGATGGGTGCGGTGGCGAAGGCGGTGAAGGAGATGGACGCGGCGGCCATCGCTGCCATGCAGCTGGCGGGGGAGGTCACCGTCGCCGGCCACACGCTCTCCGCCTCCGACATCAAGGTGCGCACAGGGGGGTGGAGATTAGGGGCAGGGGGGGACGGAGATGAGGGGCACGGGGGGCAGAGACAAGGGTCGTGGGAGGCGGTTTCTGGGTGTGACGGTAGGACGTAGAGCAAGCAAAGAAGGGGGTTGAGTGGAAGATGGGGGGTGAGTCGTTGGTGTGGATTAGAGAGAAAGTTGGATGTGGAGGGTGTTGGAGGAGAGTGGGTGGTGAAGATCCCTCCTAGGCGTAGTTTTCACTCTCTTGCTTTCATCGTTTTTCCTTCCCCTTCTCCTTTACCAACCTCTTCTCATCTCTCATTCTCCTCCAAACCTTCACCACCTCTCTCCACCCCCCTGTCACACACTCCACACCTTCCACTCCGCCGTCCATTGCCCACACGCCTGCCATCGTGTGGCTACCAGGTGGTGCGCGACTTCAAGGCGCCCGAGGGCAGTGTGGCGGGGGACATGGACGCGGCGGGCGATGGCGAGGTGCTCGTGGTGCTGGACCTGCGCGCCGACACCGACCTGCTGGATGCCGGCACTGCGCGCGAGGTGAGGCAAGAGCGGTGGCAGGGAGGTGAGGCAAGAGCGGTGGCAGGGAGGTGAGGCAAGAGCGGTGGCAGGGAGGTGAGGCAAGAGCGGTGGCAGGGAGGTGAGGGAAGAGCGGTGGCAGGGAGGTGAGGGAAGAGCGGTGGCAGGGAGGTGAGGCAAGAGCGGTGGCAGGGAGGTGAGGGAAGAGCGGTGGCAGGGAGGTGGGGCAAGAGCGGTGGCAGGGAGGTGAGGGAAGAGCGGTGGCAGGGAGGTGAGGGAAGAGCGGTGGCAGGGAGGTGAGGGAAGAGCGGTGGCAGGGAGGTGAGGGAAGAGCGGTGGCAGGGAGGTGAGGGAAGAGCGGTGGCAGGGAGGTGAGGGAAGCGCGAGGTGAGGCATGCGAGTATGAAGGGGGGGGGTGACTGTTGAGTTGACACAAGGGGGCGTGCTTGTTGTTCTCGTGCTGCTCGTTGTTCTCGTGCTGCTCGTTGTTCTCGTGGTGCTCGTCGTTCTCGTGCTGCTCGTTGTTCTTGTGGTGCTATTCGTTCTCGTGCTGCTCATTGTTCTCGTGGTGCTCGTTGTTCTCGTGCTGCTCGATGTTCTCGTGCTGCTCGTTGTTCTCGTGCTGCTCGTTGTTCTCGGGGTGCTCGTCGTTCTCGGGGTGCTCGTTGTTCTTGTGGTGCTCGTCGTTCTCGTGCTGCTCGTTGTTCTCGTGGTGCTCGTTGTTCTTGTGCTGCTCGTTGTTCTCGTGCTGCTCGTTGTTCTCGTGCTGCTCATTGTTCTCGGGGTGCTCGTTGTTCTCGTGCTGCTCGTCGTTCTCGTGCTGCTCGTCGTTCTCGTGCTGCTCGTCGTTCTCGTGCTGCTCGTCGTTCTCGTGCTGCTCGTCGTTCTCGTGCTGCTCGTCGTTCTCGTGCTGCTCGTCGTTCTCGTCCTGCTCGTCGTTCTCGTCCTGCTCGTCGTTCTCGTGCTGCTCGTCGTTCTCGTGCTGCTCGTCGTTCTCGTGCTGCTCGTCGTTCTCGTGCTGCTCGTCGTTCTCGTCCTGCTCGTCGTTCTCGTGCTGCTCGTCGTTCTCGTCCTGCTCGTCGTTCTCGTCCTGCTCGTCGTTCTCGTCCTGCTCGTCGTTCTCGTGCTGCTCGTCGTTCTCGTCCTGCTCGTCGGTCTCGTCCTGCTCGTCGGTCTCGTCCTGCTCGTTGTTCTCGTGCTGCTCGTCGTTCTCGTCCTGCTCGTCGTTCTCGTGCTGCTCGTCGTTCTCGTGCTGCTCGTCGTTCTCGTGCTGCTCGTCGTTCTCGTCCTGCTCGTCGTTCTCGTGCTGCTCGTCGTTCTCGTGCTGCTCGTTGTTCTCGTGCTGCTCGTTGTTCTCGTGCTGCTCGTTGTTCTCGTGCTGCTCGTTGTTCTCGTGCTGCTCGTCGTTCTCGTGCTGCTCGTCGTTCTCGTGCTGCTCGTCGTTCTCGTGCTGCTCGTCGCTCTCGTGCTGCTCGTCGTTCTCGTCCTGCTCGTCGTTCTCGTGCTGCTCGTCGTTCTCGTGCTGCTCGTCGTTCTCGTGCTGCCCGTCGTTCTCGTGCTGCCCGTCGTTCTCGTGCTGCTCGTCGTTCTCGTGCTGCCCGTCGTTCTCGTGCTGCTCGTCGTTCTCGTGCTGTTCGTCGTTCTCGTGCTGCTCGTCGTTCTCGTGCTGCTCGTCGTTCTCGTGCTGCTCGTCGTTCTCGTGCTGCTCGTCGTTCTCGTGCTGCTGCTCCTCGTTCTCGTGCTGCTCGTCGTTCTCGTGCTGCTCGTCGTTCTCGTGCTGCTCGTCGTTCTCGTGCTGCTCGTCGTTCTCGTGCTGCTCGTCGTTCTCGTGCTGCTCGTCGTTCTCGTGCTGCTCGTCGTTCTCGTGCTGCTCGTCGTTCTCGTGCTACTCGTCGTTCTCGTGCTGCTCGTCGTTCTCGTGCTGCTCGTCGTTCTCGTGCTGCTCGTCGTTCTCGTCCTGCTCGCCGTTCTCGTCCTGCTCGTCGTTCTCGTCCTGCTCGTCGTTCTCGTCCTGCTCGTCGTTCTCGTCCTGCTCGTCGTTCTCGTGCTGCTCGTCGTTCTCGTCCTGCTCGTCGGTCTCGTCCTGCTCGTCGGTCTCGTCCTGCTCGTTGTTCTCGTGCTGCTCGTCGTTCTCGTCCTGCTCGTCGTTCTCGTGCTGCTCGTCGTTCTCGTGCTGCTCGTCGTTCTCGTGCTGCTCGTCGTTCTCGTCCTGCTCGTCGTTCTCGTGCTGCTCGTCGTTCTCGTGCTGCTCGTTGTTCTCGTGCTGCTCGTTGTTCTCGTGCTGCTCGTTGTTCTCGTGCTGCTCGTTGTTCTCGTGCTGCTCGTCGTTCTCGTGCTGCTCGTCGTTCTCGTGCTGCTCGTCGTTCTCGTGCTGCTCGTCGCTCTCGTGCTGCTCGTCGTTCTCGTCCTGCTCATCGTTCTCGTGCTGCTCGTCGTTCTCGTGCTGCTCGTCGTTCTCGTGCTGCCCGTCGTTCTCGTGCTGCCCGTCGTTCTCGTGCTGCTCGTCGTTCTCGTGCTGCCCGTCGTTCTCGTGCTGCTCGTCGTTCTCGTGCTGTTCGTCGTTCTCGTGCTGCTCGTCGTTCTCGTGCTGCTCGTCGTTCTCGTGCTGCTCGTTGTTCTCGTGCTGCTCGTCGTTCTCGTGCTGCTCCTCGTTCTCGTGCTGCTCGTCGTTCTCGTGCTGCTCGTCGTTCTCGTGCTGCTCGTCGTTCTCGTGCTGCTCGTCGTTCTCGTGCTGCTCGTCGTTCTCGTGCTGCTCGTCGTTCTCGTGCTGCTCGTCGTTCGCGTGCTGCTCGTCGTTCTCGTGCTGCTCGTCGTTCTCAGTGCTGCTCGTCGTTCTCGTGCTGCTCGTCGTTCTCGTGCTGCTCGTCGTTCTCGTGCTGCTCGTCGTTCTCGTGCTGCTCGTCGTTCTCGTGCTGCTCGTTGTTCTCGTGCTGCTCGTTGTTCTCGTGCTGCTCGTTGTTCTCGTGCTGCTCGTCGTTCTCGTGCTGCTCGTCGTTCTCGTGCTGCTCGTCGTTCTCGTGCTGCTCGTCGTTCTCGACCTGCTCGTCGTTCTCGTCCTGCTCGTCGTTCTCGTCCTGCTCGTCGTTCTCGTCCTCCTCGTCGTTCTCGTCATGCTCGTCGTTCTCGTCATGCTCGTTGTTCTCGTCCTGCTCGTCGTTCTCGTGCCGCTCGTCGTTCTCGTGCTGCTCGTCGTTCTCGTGCTGCTCGTCGTTCTCGTGCTGCTCGTTGTTCTCGTGCTGCTCGTTGTTCTCGTGCTGCTCGTTGTTCTCGTGCTGCTCGTTGTTCTCGTGCTGCTCGTTGTTCTCGTGCTGCTCGTCGTTCTCGTGCTGCTCGTCGTTCTCGTGCTGCTCGTCTTTCTCGTCCTGCTCGTCGTTCTCGTCCTGCTCGTCGTTCTCGTGCTGCTCGTTGTTCTTGTGGTGCTCGTTGTTCTCGTGCTGCTCGTTGTTCTCGTGCTGCTCGTCGTTCTCGTGGTGCTCGTCGTTCTCGTGGTGCTCGTCGTTCTCGTGCTGCTCGTTGTTCTCGTGCTGCTCGTTGTTCTCGTGGTGCTCGTTGTTCTCGTGCTGCTCGTTGTTCTCGTGCTGCTCGTTGTTCTCGTGCTGCTCTTTGTTCTCGTGCTGCTCGTTGTTCTCGTGCTGCTCGTTGTTCTCGTGCTGCTCGTTGCTCTCGTCCTGCTCGTCGCTCTCGTGCTGCTCGTCGCTCTCGTGCTGCTCGTCGTTCTCGTGCTGCTCGTCGTTCTCGTGCTGCTCGTTGTTCTCGTGCTGCTCGTCGTTCTCGTGCTGCTCGTCGTTCTCGTGCTGCTCGTCGTTCTCGTGCTGCTCGTCGTTCTCGTGCTGCTCGTCGTTCTCGTGCTGCTCGTCGTTCTCGTGCTGCTCGTCGTTCTCGTGCTGCTCGTTGTTCTCGTGCTGCTCGTTGTTCTCGTGCTGCTCGTCGTTCTCGTGCTGCTCGTTGTTCTCGTGCTGCTCGTTGTTCTCGTGCTGCTCGTTGTTCTCGTGCTGCTCGTTGTTCTCGTGCTGCTCGGTGTTCTCGTGCTGCTCGTCGTTCTCGTGCTGCTCGTCGTTCTCGTGCTGCTCGTCGTTCTCGTGCTGCTCGTCGTTCTCGTGCTGCTCGTCGTTCTCGTGCTGCTCGTCGTTCTCGTGCTGCTCGTCGTTCTCGTGCTGCTCGTCGTTCTCGTCCTGCTCGTCGTTCTCGTCCTGCTCGTCGTTCTCGTGCTGCTCGTCGTTCTCGTCCTGCTCGTCGTTCTCGTCCTGCTCGTCGTTCTCGTCCTGCTCGTCGTTCTCGTCCTGCTCGTCGTTCTCGTCCTGCTCGTCGTTCTCGTCCTGCTCGTCGTTCTCGTGCTGCTCGTCATTCTCGTCCTGCTCGTCGGTCTCGTCCTGCTCGTCGGTCTCGTCCTGCTCGTCGGTCTCGTGCTGCTCGTCGTTCTCGTGCTGCTCGTCGTTCTCGTGCTGCTCGTCGTTCTCGTGCTGCTCGTCGTTCTCGTGCTGCTCGTCGTTCTCGTCCTGCTCGTCGTTCTCGTGCTGCTCGTCGTTCTCGTGCTGCTCGTCGTTCTCGTGCTGCTCGTTGTTCTCGTGCTGCTCGTTGTTCTCGTGCTGCTCGTCGTTCTCGTGCTGCTCGTCGTTCTCGTGCTGCTCGTCGTTCTCAGTGCTGCCCGTCGTTCTCGTGCTGCCCGTCGTTCTCGTGCTGCTCGTCGTTCTCGTGCTGCCGTCGTTCTCGTGCTGTCCGTCGGTCTCGTGCTGTTCGTCGGTCTCGTGCTGCTCGTCGTTCTCGTGCTGCTCGTCGTTCTCGTGCTGCTCGTCGTTCTCGTGCTGCTCGTCGTTCTCGTGCTGCTCGTCGTTCTCGTGCTGCTCGTCGTTCTCGTGCTGCTCGTCGTTCTCGTGCTGCTCGTCGTTCTCGTGCTGCTCGTCGTTCTCGTGCTGCTCGTCGTTCTCGTGCTGCTCGTCGTTCTCGTGCTGCTCGTCGTTCTCGTGCTGCTCGTCGTTCTCGTGCTGCTCGTCGTTCTCGTGCTGCTCGTCGTTCTCGTGCTGCTCGTCGTTCTCGTGCTGCTCGTCGTTCTCGTGCTGCTCGTCGTTCTCGTGCTGCTCGTCGTTCTCGTGCTGCTCGTCGTTCTCGTGCTGCTCGTCGTTCTCGTGCTGCTCGTCGTTCTCGTGCTGCTCGTCGTTCTCGTGCTGCTCGTCGTTCTCGTGCTGCTCGTTGTTCTCGTGCTGCTCGTCGTTCTCGTGCTGCTCGTCGTTCTCGTGCTGCTCGTCGTTCGCAGGTGCTGCCCGTCGTTCTCGTGCTGCCCGTCGTTCTCGTGCTGCCCGTCGTTCTCAGTGCTGCCGTCGTTCCTCGTGCTGCCCGTCGTTCTCGTGCTGTTCGTCGGTCTCGTGCTGCTCGTCGTTCTCGTGCTGCTCGTCGTTCTCGTGCTGCTCGATCGTTCTCGTGCTGCTCGTCGTTCTCGTGCTGCTCGTCGTTCTCGTGCTGCTCGTCGTTCTCGTGCTGCTCGTCGTTCTCGTGCTGCTCGTCGTTCTCGTGCTGCTCGTCGTTCTCGTGCTGCTCGTCGTTCTCGTGCTGCTCGTCGTTCTCGTGCTGCTCGTCGTTCTCGTGCTGCTCGTCGTTCTCGTGCTGCTCGTCGTTCTCGTGCTGCTCGTCGTTCTCGTGCTGCTCGTCGTTCTCGTGCTGCTCGTCGTTCTCGTGCTGCTCGTCGTTCTCGTGCTGCTCGTCGTTCTCGTGCTGCTCGTCTCGTCTGCTCGTCGTTCTCGTGCTGCTCGTTGTTCTCGTGCTGCTCGTCGTTCTCGTGCTGCTCGTTGTTCTCGTGCTGCTCGTCGTTCTCGTGCTGCTCGTCGTTCTCGTGCTGCTCGTCTTCTCGTCCTGCTCGTCGTTCTCGTGCTGCTCGTCGTTCTCGTCCTGCTCGTCATTCTCGTCCTGCTCGTCGTTCTCGTGCTGCTCGTTGTTCTTGTGCTGCTCGTTGTTCTCGTGCTGCTCGTCGTTCTCGTGCTGCTCGTCGTTCTCGTGCTGCTCGTCGTTCTCGACCTGCTCGTCATTCTCGTCCTGCTCGTCGTTCTCGTCCTGCTCGTCGTTCTCGTCCTGCTCGTCGTTCTCGTCCTGCTCGTCGTTCTCGTCATGCTCGTCGTTCTCGTCATGCTCGTTGTTCTCGTCCTGCTCGTCGTTCTCGTGCCGCTCGTCGTTCTCGTGCTGCTCGTCGTTCTCGTGCTGCTCGTCGTTCTCGTGCTGCTCGTTGTTCTCGTGCTGCTCGTTGTTCTCGTGCTGCTCGTTGTTCTCGTGCTGCTCGTTGTTCTCGTGCTGCTCGTTGTTCTCGTGCTGCTCGTCGTTCTCGTGCTGCTCGTCGTTCTCGTGCTGCTCGTCTTTCTCGTCCTGCTCGTCGTTCTCGTCCTGCTCGTCGTTCTCGTGCTGCTCGTTGTTCTTGTGGTGCTCGTTGTTCTCGTGCTGCTCGTTGTTCTCGTGCTGCTCGTCGTTCTCGTGGTGCTCGTCGTTCTCGTGGTGCTCGTCGTTCTCGTGCTGCTCGTTGTTCTCGTGCTGCTCGTTGTTCTCGTGGTGCTCGTTGTTCTCGTGCTGCTCGTTGTTCTCGTGCTGCTCGTTGTTCTCGTGCTGCTCTTTGTTCTCGTGCTGCTCGTTGTTCTCGTGCTGCTCGTTGTTCTCGTGCTGCTCGTTGCTCTCGTCCTGCTCGTCGCTCTCGTGCTGCTCGTCGCTCTCGTGCTGCTCGTCGTTCTCGTGCTGCTCGTCGTTCTCGTGCTGCTCGTTGTTCTCGTGCTGCTCGTCGTTCTCGTGCTGCTCGTCGTTCTCGTGCTGCTCGTCGTTCTCGTGCTGCTCGTCGTTCTCGTGCTGCTCGTCGTTCTCGTGCTGCTCGTCGTTCTCAGTGCTGCTCGTCGTTCTCGTGCTGCTCGTTGTTCTCGTGCTGCTCGTTGTTCTCGTGCTGCTCGTCGTTCTCGTGCTGCTCGTTGTTCTCGTGCTGCTCGTTGTTCTCGTGCTGCTCGTTGTTCTCGTGCTGCTCGTTGTTCTCGTGCTGCTCGGTGTTCTCGTGCTGCTCGTCGTTCTCGTGCTGCTCGTCGTTCTCGTGCTGCTCGTCGTTCTCGTGCTGCTCGTCGTTCTCGTGCTGCTCGTCGTTCTCGGTGCTGCTCGTCGTTCTCGTGCTGCTCGTCGTTCTCGTGCTGCTCGTCGTTCTCGTCCTGCTCGTCGTTCTCGTCCTGCTCGTCGTTCTCGTCCTGCTCGTCGTTCTCGTCCTGCTCGTCGTTCTCGTCCTGCTCGTCGTTCTCGTCCTGCTCGTCGTTCTCGTCCTGCTCGTCGTTCTCGTCCTGCTCGTCGTTCTCGTCCTGCTCGTCGTTCTCGTCCTGCTCGTCGTTCTCGTCCTGCTCGTCGTTCTCGTCCTGCTCGTCGTTCTCGTCCTGCTCGTCGGTCTCGTCCTGCTCGTCGGTCTCGTCCTGCTCGTCGGTCTCGTCTGCTCGTCGGTCTCGTGCTGCTCGTCGTTCTCGTGCTGCTCGTCGTTCTCGTGCTGCTCGTCGTTCTCGTGCTGCTCGTCGTTCTCGTCCTGCTCGTCGTTCTCGTCCTGCTCGTCGTTCTCGTGCTGCTCGTCGTTCTCGTGCTGCTCGTCGTTCTCGTGCTGCTCGTTGTTCTCGTGCTGCTCGTTGTTCTCGTGCTGCTCGTCGTTCTCGTGCTGCTCGTCGTTCTCGTGCTGCTCGTCGTTCTCGTGCTGCCCGTCGTTCTCGTGCTGCCCGTCGTTCTCGTGCTGCTCGTCGTTCTCGTGCTGCCCGTCGTTCTCGTGCTGTTCGTCGGTCTCGTGCTGTTCGTCGGTCTCGTGCTGCTCGTCGTTCTCGTGCTGCTCGTCGTTCTCGTGCTGCTCGTTGTTCTCGTGCTGCTCGTCGTTCTCGTGCTGCTCGTCGTTCTCAGTGCTGCTCGTCGTTCTCGTGCTGCTCGTCGTTCTCGTGCTGCTCGTCGTTCTCGTGCTGCTCGTCGTTCTCGTGCTGCTCGTCGTTCTCGTGCTGCTCGTCGTTCTCGTGCTGCTCGTCGTTCTCGTGCTGCTCGTCGTTCTCGTGCTGCTCGTCGTTCTCGTGCTGCTCGTCGTTCTCGTGCTGCTCGTCGTTCTCGAGTGCTGCTCGTCGTTCTCGTGCTGCTCGTCGTTCTCGTGCTGCTCGTCGTTCTCGTGCTGCTCGTCGTTCTCGTGCTGCTCGTCGTTCTCGTGCTGCTCGTGCTGCTCGTTGCTCGTTTCTCGTGCTGCTCGTCGTTCTCCGTGCTGCTCGTCGTTCTCGTTGCTGCTCGTCGTTCTCGTGCTGCTCGTCGTTCTCCGTGCTGCTCGTTGTTCTCGTGCTGCTCGTTGTTCTCGTGCTGCTCGTTGTTCTCGTGCTGCTCGTCGTTCTCGTGCTGCTCGTTGTTCGCGTGCTGCTCGTCGTTCTCGTGCTGCTCGTTGTTCTCGTGCTGCTCGTCGTTCTCGTGCTGCTCGTTGTTCTCGTGCTGCTCGTCGTTCTCGTGCTGCTCGTTGTTCTCGTGCTGCTCGTCGTTCTCGTGCTGCTCGTCGTTCTCGTGCTGCTCGTCGTTCTCAGTGCTGCTCGTCGTTCTCGTGCTGCTCGTCGTTCTCGGTGCTGCTCGTCGTTCTCAGTGCTGCTCGTCGTTCTCGTGCTGCTCGTCGTTCTCCGTGCTGCTCGTCGTTCTCGTGCTGCTCGTCGTTCTCGTGCTGCTCGTCGTTCTCGTGCTGCTCGTCGTTCTCGTGCTGCTCGTTGTTCTCGTGCTGCTCGTCGTTCTCGTGCTGCTCGTTGTTCTCGTGCTGCTCGTTGCTCTCGTGCTGCTCGTTGTTCTCGTGCTGCTCGTTGTTCTCGTGCTGCTCGTTGTTCTCCGTGCTGCTCGTTGCTCTCGTGCTGCTCGTTGCTCTCGTGCTGCTCGTTGTTCTCGTGCTGCTCGTTGTTCTCGTGCTGCTCGTTGCTCTCGTGCTGCTCGTTGTTCTCGTGCTGCTCGTCGTTCTCGTGCTGCTCGTTGTTCTCGTGGTGCTCGTTGTTCTCGTGGTGCTCGTTGTTCTCGTGCTGCTCGTTGTTCTTGTGCTGCTCGTTGTTCTCGTGCTGCTCGTTGTTCTCGTGCTGCTCGTTGTTCTCGGCTGCTCGTGTTCGTGCTGCTCGTTGTTCTCGTGCTGCTCGTTGTTCTCGTGCTGCTCGTTGCTCTCGTGCTGCTCGTTGTTCTCGTGCTGCTCGTTGCTCTCGTGCTGCTCGTTGCTCTCGTCCTGCTCGTCGTTCTCGTGCTGCTCGTCGCTCTCGTGCTGCTCGTCGTTCTCGTGCTGCTCGTCGTTCTCGTGCTGCTCGTCGTTCTCGTGCTGCTCGTCGTTCTCGTGCTGCTCGTCGTTCTCGTGCTGCTCGTCGTTCTCGTGCTGCTCGTCGTTCTCGTGCTGCTCGTCGTTCTCGTGCTGCTCGTCGTTCTCGTGCTGCTAGTCGTTCTCGTGCTGCTCGTTGTTCTCGTGCTGCTCGTCGTTCTCGTGCTGCTCGTCGTTCTCGTGCTGCTCGTCGTTCTCGTGCTGCTCGTTGTTCTCGTGCTGCTCGTTGTTCTCGTGCTGCTCGTTGTTCTCGTGCTGCTCGTTGTTCTCGTGCTGCTCGTTGTTCTCGTGCTGCTCGTCGTTCTCGTGCTGCTCGTTGTTCTCGTGCTGCTCGTTGTTCTCGTGCTGCTCGTCGTTCTCGTCCTGCTCGTTGTTCTCGTGCTGCTCGTCGTTCTCGTGCTGCTCGTTGTTCTCGTGCTGCTCGTCGTTCTCGTGCTGCTCGTTGTTCTCGTGCTGCTCGTCGTTCTCGTGCTGCTCGTCGTTCTCGTGCTGCTCGTCGTTCTCGTGCTGCTCGTCGTTCTCGTGCTGCTCGTCGTTCTCGTGCTGCTCGTCGTTCTCGTGCTGCTCGTCGTTCTCGTGCTGCTCGTCGTTCTCGTGCTGCTCGTCGTTCTCGTGCTGCTCGTCGTTCTCGTGCTGCTCGTCGTTCTCGTGCTGCTCGTCGTTCTCGTCCTGCTCGTCGTTCTCGTGCTGCTCGTTGTTCTCGTGCTGCTCGTCGTTCTCGTGCTGCTCGTTGTTCTCGTGCTGCTCGTCGTTCTCGTGCTGCTCGTCGTTCTCGTCCTGCTCGTCTTTCTCGTGCTGCTCGTCGTTCTCGTGCTGCTCGTCGTTCTCGTCCTGCTCGTCGTTCTCGTCCTGCTCGTCGTTCTCGTGCTGCTCGTCGTTCTCGTGCTGCTCGTTGTTCTCGTGCTGCTCGTCGTTCTCGTGCTGCTCGTTGTTCTCGTCCTGCTCGTTGTTCTCGTCCTGCTCGTTGTTCTCGTCCTGCTCGTCGTTCTCAGTCCTGCTCGTCGTTCTCGTGCTGCTCGTCGTTCTCGATCTGTTTGTCGGGATCGTGCTGCTCGTCGTTCTCGTGCTGCTCGTCGTTCTCGTGCTGCTCGTTGTTCTCGTGCTGCTCGTTGTTCTCGTGCTGCTCGTTGTTCTCGTGCTGCTCGTTGTTCTCGTGCTGCTCGTTGTTCTCGTGCTCTCGTCGTTCTCGTGCTCTCGTCGTTCTCGTGCTGCTCGTCGTTCTCGTGCTGCTCGTCGTTCTCGTGCTGCTCGTCGTTCTCGTGCTGCTCGTCGTTCTCGTGCTCCTCGTCGTTCTCGTGCTGCTCGTTGTTCTCGTGCTGCTCGTTGTTCTCGTGCTGCTCGTTGTTCTCGTGCTGCTCGTTGTTCTCGTGCTGCTCGTCGTTCTCGTGCTGCTCGTCGTTCTCGTGCTGCTCGTCGTTCTCGTGCTGCTCGTTGTTCTCGTGCTGCTCGTTGTTCTCGTGCTGCTCGTTGCTCTCGTGCTGCTCGTTGCTCTCGTGCTGCTCGTTGCTCTCGTGCTGCTCGTTGTTCTCGTGCTGCTCGTTGTTCTCAGTGCTGCTCGTTGTTCTCGTGCTGCTCGTTGTTCTCGTGCTGCTCGTTGTTCTCGTGCTGCTCGTTGTTCTCGTGCTACTCGTTGATCTCGTGCTGCTCGTTGTTCTCGTGCTGCTCGTTGTTCTCGTGCTGCTCGTTGCTCTCGTGCTGCTCGTTGCTCTCGTGCTGCTCGTTGCTCTCGTGCTGCTCGTTGCTCTCGTGCTGCTCGTTGTTCTCGTGCTGCTCGTTGTTCTCGTGCTGCTCGTTGTTCTCGTGCTGCTCGTTGTTCTCGTGCTGCTCGTTGTTCTCGTGCTGCTCGTTGTTCTCGTGCTGCTCGTCGTTCTCGTGCTGCTCGTCGTTCTCGTGCTGCTCGTGGTTCTCGTGCTGCTCGTTGTTCTCGTGCTGCTCGTTGTTCTCGTGCTGCTCGTTCTCGTGCTGCTCGTTGTTCTCGTGCTGCTCGTTGTTCTCGTGCTGCTCGTTGTTCTCGTGCTGCTCGTTGCTCTCGTGCTGCTCGTTGCTCTCGTGCTGCTCGTTGCTCTCGTGCTGCTCGTTGCTCTCGTGCTGCTCGTTGTTCTCGTGCTGCTCGTTGTTCTCGTGCTGCTCGTTGTTCTCGTGCTGCTCGTTGCTCTCGTGCTGCTCGTTGTTCTCGTGCTGCTCGTTGTTCTCGTGCTGCTCGTTGTTCTCGTGCTGCTCGTTGCTCTCGTGCTGCTCGTTGCTCTCGTGCTGCTCGTTGTTCTCGTGCTGCTCGTTGTTCTCGTGCTGCTCGTTGCTCTCGTGCTGCTCGTTGTTCTCGTGCTGCTCGTCGTTCTCGTGCTGCTCGTTGTTCTCGTGGTGCTCGTTGTTCTCGTGGTGCTCGTTGTTCTCGTGCTGCTCGTTGTTCTTGTGCTGCTCGTTGTTCTCGTGCTGCTCGTTGTTCTCGTGCTGCTCGTTGTTCTCGTGCTGCTCGTTGTTCTCGTGCTGCTCGTTGTTCTCGTGCTGCTCGTTGCTCTCGTGCTGCTCGTTGTTCTCGTGCTGCTCGTTGTTCTCGTGCTGCTCGTTGTTCTCGTGCTGCTCGTTGCTCTCGTGCTGCTCGTTGCTCTCGTCCTGCTCGTCGTTCTCGTGCTGCTCGTCGCTCTCGTGCTGCTCGTCGTTCTCGTGCTGCTCGTCGTTCTCGTGCTGCTCGTCGTTCTCGTGCTGCTCGTCGTTCTCGTGCTGCTCGTCGTTCTCGTGCTGCTCGTCGTTCTCGTGCTGCTCGTCGTTCTCGTGCTGCTCGTCGTTCTCGTGCTGCTCGTCGTTCTCGTGCTGCTAGTCGTTCTCGTGCTGCTCGTTGTTGCTCGTTCCGTGCTGCTCGTCGTTCTCGTGCTGCTCGTCGTTCTCGTGCTGCTCGTCGTTCTCGTGCTGCTCGTTGTTCTCGTGCTGCTCGTTGTTCTCGTGCTGCTCGTTGTTCTCGTGCTGCTCGTTGTTCTCGTGCTGCTCGTTGTTCTCGTGCTGCTCGTTGTTCTCGTGCTGCTCGTTGTTCTCGTGCTGCTCGTCGTTCTCGTGCTGCTCGTCGTTCTCGTGCTGCTCGTCGTTCTCGTGCTGCTCGTCGTTCTCGTGCTGCTCGTCGTTCTCGTGCTGCTCGTCGTTCTCGTCCTGCTCGTCGTTCTCGTCCTGCTCGTCGTTCTCGTCCTGCTCGTCGTTCTCGTCCTGCTCGTCGTTCTCGTCCTGCTCGTCGTTCTCGTCCTGCTCGTCGTTCTCGTGCTGCTCGTCGTTCTCGTGCTGCTCGTCGTTCTCGTCCTGCTCGTCGTTCTCGTCCTGCTCGTCGTTCTCGTCCTGCTCGTCGTTCTCGTCCTGCTCGTCGTTCTCGTCCTGCTCGTCGTTCTCGTGCTGCTCGTCGTTCTCGTCGTGCTCGTCGGTCTCGTTCTGCTCGTCGGTCTCGTCCTGCTCGTCGGTCTCGTGCTGCTCGTCGTTCTCGTGCTGCTCGTCGTTCTCGTGCTGCTCGTCGTTCTCGTGCTGCTCGTCGTTCTCGTGCTGCTCGTCGTTCTCGTCCTGCTCGTCGTTCTCGTCCTGCTCGTCGTTCTCGTGCTGCTCGTCGTTCTCGTGCTGCTCGTTGTTCTCGTGCTGCTCGTTGTTCTCGTGCTGCTCGTTGTTCTCGTGCTGCTCGTTGTTCTCGTGCTGCTCGTCGTTCTCGTGCTGCTCGTCGTTCTCGTGCTGCTCGTCCTTCTCGTGCTGCTCGTCGTTCTCGTGCTGCTCGTCGCTCTCGTGCTGCTCGTCGCTCTCGTCCTGCTCGTCGTTCTCGTGCTGCTCGTCGTTCTCGTGCTGCTCGTCGTTCTCGTGCTGCCCGTCGTTCTCGTGCTGCCCGTCGTTCTCGTGCTGCTCGTCGTTCTCGTGCTGCCCGTCGTTCTCGTGCTGCTCGTCGTTCTCGTGCTGTTCGTCGGTCTCGTGCTGCTCGTCGTTCTCGTGCTGCTCGTTGTTCTCGTGCTGCTCGTCGTTCTCGTGCTGCTCGTCGTTCTCGTGCTGCTCGTCGTTCTCGTGCTGCTCGTCGTTCTCGTGCTGCTCGTCGTTCTCGTGCTGCTCGTCGTTCTCGTGCTGCTCGTCGTTCTCGTGCTGCTCGTCGTTCTCGTGCTGCTCGTCGTTCTCGTGCTGCTCGTCGTTCTCGTGCTGCTCGTTGTTCTTGTGCTGCTCGTCGTTCTCGTGCTGCTCGTCGTTCTCGTGCTGCTCGTCGTTCTCGTGCTGCTCGTCGTTCTCGTGCTGCTCGTCGTTCTCGGTGCTGCTCGTCGTTCTCGTCCTGCTCGTCGTTCTCGTCCTGCTCGTCGTTCTCGTCATGCTCGTCGTTCTCGTCCTGCTCGTCGTTCTCGTCCTGCTCGTCGTTCTCGTGCCGGCTCGTCGTTCTCGTGCTGCTCGTCGTTCTCGTGCTGCTCGTCGTTCTCGTGCTGCTCGTCGTTCTCGTGCTGCTCGTCGTTCTCGTGCTGCTCGTTGTTCTCGTGCTGCTCGTTGTTCTCGTGCTGCTCGTTGTTCTCGGTGCTGCTCGTTGTTCTCGTGCTGCTCGTTGTTCTCGTGCTGCTCGTTGTTCTCGTGCTGCTCGTTGTTCTCGTGCTGCTCGTTGTTCTCGTGCTGCTCGTTGTTCTCGTGCTGCTCGTTGTTCTCGTGCTGCTCGTTGTTCTCGTGCTGCTCGTTGATCTCGTGCTGCTCGTTGTTCTTGTGCTGCTCGTTGTTCTCGTGCTGCTCGTTGCTCTCGTGCTGCTCGTTGCTCTCGTGCTGCTCGTTGCTCTCGTGCTGCTCGTTGCTCTCGTGCTGCTCGTTGTTCTCGTGCTGCTCGTTGTTCTCGTGCTGCTCGTTGTTCTCGTGCTGCTCGTTGTTCTCGTGCTGCTCGTTGTTCTCGTGCTGCTGCTCGTTGTTCTCGTGCTGCTCGTTGTTCTCGTGCTGCTCGTTGTTCTCGTGCTGCTCGTTGTTCTCGTGCTGCTCGTTGTTCTCGTGCTGCTCGTTGTTCTCGTGCTGCTCGTTGTTCTCGTGCTGCTCGTTGTTCTCGTGCTGCTCGTCGTTCTCGTGCTGCTCGTCGTTCTCGTCCTGCTCGTCTTTCTCGTCCTGCTCGTCGTTCTCGTGCTGCTCGTCGTTCTCGTCCTGCTCGTCGTTCTCGTCCTGCTCGTCGTTCTCGTCCTGCTCGTCGTTCTCGTGCTGCTCGTTGTTCTCGTGCTGCTCGATGTTCTCGTGCTGCTCGACGTTCTCGTGCTGCTCGTTGTTCTCGTGCTGCTCGTTGTTCTCGTGCTGCTCGTTGTTCTCGTGCTGCTCGTTGTTCTCGTGCTGCTCGTTGTTCTCGTGCTGCTCGTTGTTCTCGTGCTGCTCGTTGTTCTCGTGCTGCTCGTTGTTCTCGTGCTGCTCGTTGTTCTCGTGCTGCTCGACGTTCTCGTGCTGCTCGACGTTCTCGTGCTGCTCGTTGTTCTCGTGCTGCTCGTTGCTCTCGTCCTGCTCGTCGTTCTCGTCCTGCTCGTCGTTCTCGTGCTGCTCCTCGTTCTCGTGCTGCTCGTCGTTCTCGTCCTGCTCGTCGTTCTCGTCCTGCTCGTCGTTCTCGTGCCGCTCGTCGTTCTCGTGCTGCTCGTCGTTCTCGTGCTGCTCGTCGTTCTCGTGCTGCTCGTCGTTCTCGTGCTGCTCGTTGTTCTCGTGCTGCTCGTTGTTCTCGTGCTGCTCGTTGTTCTCGTGCTGCTCGTTGTTCTCGTGCTGCTCGTCGTTCTCGTCCTGCTCGTCTTTCTCGTCCTGCTCGTCTTTCTCGTCCTGCTCGTCGTTCTCGTGCTGCTCGTCGTTCTCGTCCTGCTCGTCGTTCTCGTCCTGCTCGTCGTTCTCGTCCTGCTCGTCGTTCTCGTGCTGCTCGTTGTTCTCGTGCTGCTCGACGTTCTCGTGCTGCTCGACGTTCTCGTGCTGCTCGACGTTCTCGTGCTGCTCGTTGTTCTCGTGCTGCTCGTTGTTCTCGTGCTGCTCGTTGTTCTCGTGCTGCTCGTTGTTCTCGTGCTGCTCGTTGTTCTCGTGCTGCTCGTTGTTCTCGTGCTGCTCGTTGTTCTCGTGCTGCTCGTTGTTCTCGTGCTGCTCGTTGTTCTCGTGCTGCTCGTTGTTCTCGTGCTGCTCGTTGTTCTTGTGCTGCTCGTCGTTCTCGTGCTGCTCGTCGTTCTCGTGCTGCTCGTCGTTCTCGTGCTGCTCGTCGTTCTCGTGCTGCTCGTCGTTCTCGTGCTGCTCGTCGTTCTCGTCCTGCTCGTCGTTCTCGTCCTGCTCGTCGTTCTCGTCATGCTCGTCGTTCTCGTCCTGCTCGTCGTTCTCGTCCTGCTCGTCGTTCTCGTGCCGCTCGTCGTTCTCGTGCTGCTCGTCGTTCTCGTGCTGCTCGTCGTTCTCGTGCTGCTCGTCGTTCTCGTGCTGCTCGTCGTTCTCGTGCTGCTCGTTGTTCTCGTGCTGCTCGTTGTTCTCGTGCTGCTCGTTGTTCTCGTGGCTGCTCGTTGTTCTCGTGCTGCTCGTTGTTCTCGTGCTGCTCGTTGTTCTCGTGCTGCTCGTTGTTCTCGTGCTGCTCGTTGTTCTCGTGCTGCTCGTTGTTCTCGTGCTGCTCGTTGTTCTCGTGCTGCTCGTTGTTCTCGTGCTGCTCGTTGATCTCGTGCTGCTCGTTGTTCTCGTGCTGCTCGTTGTTCTCGTGCTGCTCGTTGCTCTCGTGCTGCTCGTTGCTCTCGTGCTGCTCGTTGCTCTCGTGCTGCTCGTTGCTCTCGTGCTGCTCGTTGTTCTCGTGCTGCTCGTTGTTCTCGTGCTGCTCGTTGTTCTCGTGCTGCTCGTTGTTCTCGTGCTGCTCGTTGTTCTCAGTGCTGCTCGTTGTTCTCGTGCTGCTCGTTGTTCTCGTGCTGCTCGTTGTTCTCGTGCTGCTCGTTGTTCTCGTGCTGCTCGTTGTTCTCGTGCTGCTCGTTGTTCTCGTGCTGCTCGTTGTTCTCGTGCTGCTCGTTGTTCTCGTGCTGCTCGTTGATCTCGTGCTGCTCGTTGTTCTCGTGCTGCTCGTTGTTCTCGTGCTGCTCGTTGCTCTCGTGCTGCTCGTTGCTCTCGTGCTGCTCGTTGCTCTCGTGCTGCTCGTTGCTCTCGTGCTGCTCGTTGTTCTCGTGCTGCTCGTTGTTCTCGTGCTGCTCGTTGCTCTCGTGCTGCTCGTTGCTCTCGTGCTGCTCGTTGCTCTCGTGCTGCTCGTTGTTCTCGTGCTGCTCGTTGTTCTCGTGCTGCTCGTTGTTCTCGTGCTGCTCGTTGTTCTCGTGCTGCTCGTTGTTCTCGTGCTGCTCGTTGTTCTCGTGCTGCTCGTTGTTCTCGTGCTGCTCGTTGTTCTCGTCCTGCTCGTCGTTCTCGTGCTGCTCGTCGTTCTCGTGCTGCTCGTCGTTCTCGTGCTGCTCGTCGTTCTCGTGCTGCTCGTTGTTCTCGTGCTGCTCGTTGTTCTCGTGCTGCTCGTTGTTCTCGTGCTGCTCGTTGTTCTCGTGCTGCTCGTTGTTCTCGTGCTGCTCGTCGTTCTCGTGCTGCTCGTCGTTCTCGTGCTGCTCGTCGTTCTCGTCCTGCTCGTCGTTCTCGTGCTGCTCGTCGTTCTCGTCCTGCTCGTCGTTCTCGTCCTGCTCGTCGTTCTCGTGCTGCTCCTCGTTCTCGTGCTGCTCGTTGTTCTCGTGCTGCTCGACGTTCTCGTGCTGCTCGACGTTCTCGTGCTGCTCGTTGTTCTCGTGCTGCTCGACGTTCTCGTGCTGCTCGTTGTTCTCGTGCTGCTCGTTGTTCTCGTGCTGCTCGTTGTTCTCGTGCTGCTCGTTGTTCTCGTGCTGCTCGTTGTTCTCGTGCTGCTCGTTGTTCTCGTGCTGCTCGTTGTTCTCGTGCTGCTCGTTGTTCTCGTGCTGCTCGTTGTTCTCGTGCTGCTCGTTGTTCTCGGTGCTGCTCGTTGTTCTCGTGCTGCTCGTTGTTCTCGTGCTGCTCGTTGTTCTCGTGCTGCTCGTCGTTCTCGTGCTGCTCGTCGTTCTCGTGCTGCTCGTCGTTCTCGTCCTGCTCGTCGTTCTCGTCCTGCTCGTCGTTCTCGTCCTGCTCGTCGTTCTCGTCCTGCTCGTCGTTCTCGTCCTGCTCGTCGTTCTCGTCCTGCTCGTCGTTCTCGTGCTGCTCGTCGTTCTCGTGCTGCTCGTCGTTCTCGTGCTGCTCGTCGTTCTCGTGCTGCTCGTTGTTCTCGTGCTGCTCGTTGTTCTCGTGCTGCTCGTTGTTCTCGTGCTGCTCGTTGTTCTCGTGCTGCTCGTTGTTCTCGTGCTGCTCGTTGTTCTCGTGCTGCTCGTTGTTCTCGTGCTGCTCGTTGTTCTCGTGCTGCTCGTTGTCGTTGTTCTCGTGCTGCTCGTTGTTCTCGTGCTGCTCGTTGCTTCTCGTGCTGCTCGTTGCTCTCGTGCTGCTCGTTGCTTCGTGCTGCTCGTTGCTTCTCGTGCTGCTCGTTGTTCTCGTGCTGCTCGTTGTTCTCGTGCTGCTCGTTGTTCTCGTGCTGCTCGTTGTTCTCGTGCTGCTCGTTAGTTCTCGTGCTGCTCGTTGTTCTCGTGCTGCTCGTTGTTCTCGTGCTGCTCGTTGTTCTCGTGCTGCTCGTTGTTCTCGTGCTGCTCGTTGTTCTCGTGCTGCTCGTTGTTCTCGTGCTGCTCGTTGTTCTCGTGCTGCTCGTCGTTCTCGTGCTGCTCGTCGTTCTCGTGCTGCTCGTCGTTCTCGTGCTGCTCGTCGTTCTCGGTGCTGCTCGTTGTTCTCGTGCTGCTCGTTGTTCTCGTGCTGCTCGTTGTTCTCGTGCTGCTCGTTGTTCTCGTGCTGCTCGTTGTTCTCGTGCTGCTCGTTGTTCTCGTGCTGCTCGTTGTTCTCGTGCTGCTCGTTGTTCTCGTGCTGCTCGTTGTTCTCGTGCTGCTCGTTGTTCTCGTGCTGCTCGTTGCTCTCGTGCTGCTCGTTGCTCTCGTGCTGCTCGTTGCTCTCGTGCTGCTCGTTGTTCTCGTGCTGCTCGTTGTTCTCGTGCTGCTCGTTGTTCTCGTGCTGCTCGTTGTTCTCGTGCTGCTCGTTGTTCTCGTGCTGCTCGTTGTTCTCGTGCTGCTCGTTGTTCTCGTGCTGCTCGTCGTTCTCGTGCTGCTCGTCGTTCTCGTGCTGCTCGTGGTTCTCGTGCTGCTCGTTGTTCTCGTGCTGCTCGTTGTTCTCGTGCTGCTCGTTGTTCTCGTGCTGCTCGTTGTTCTCGTGCTGCTCGTTGTTCTCGTGCTGCTCGTTGTTCTCGTGCTGCTCGTTGTCTCTCGTGCTGCTCGTTGCTCTCGTGCTGCTCGTTGCTCTCGTGCTGCTCGTTGTTCTCGTGCTGCTCGTTGTTCTCGTGCTGCTCGTTGTTCTCGTGCTGCTCGTTGTTCTCGTGCTGCTCGTTGTTCTCGTGCTGCTCGTTGCTCTCGTGCTGCTCGTTGCTCTCGTGCTGCTCGTTGTTCTCGTGCTGCTCGTTGTTCTCGTGCTGCTCGTTGTTCTCGTGCTGCTCGTTGTTCTCGTGCTGCTCGTTGTTCTCGTGCTGCTCGTTGTTCTCGTGCTGCTCGTTGTTCTCGTGCTGCTCGTTGTTCTCGTCCTGCTCGTTGTTCTCGTCCTGCTCGTCGTTCTCGTGCTGCTCGTCGTTCTCGTGCTGCTCGTCGTTCTCGTGCTGCTCGTTGTTCTCGTGCTGCTCGTTGTTCTCGTGCTGCTCGTTGTTCTCGTGCTGCTCGTTGTTCTCGTGCTGCTCGTTGTTCTCGTGCTGCTCGTTGTTCTCGTGCTGCTCGTCGTTCTCGTGCTGCTCGTCGTTCTCGTGCTGCTCGTCTTTCTCGTCCTGCTCGTCGTTCTCGTGCTGCTCGTCGTTCTCGTCCTGCTCGTCGTTCTCATCCTGCTCGTCGTTCTCGTGCTGCTCCTCGTTCTCGTGCTGCTCGTTGTTCTCGTGCTGCTCGACGTTCTCGTGCTGCTCGACGTTCTCGTGCTGCTCGTTGTTCTCGTGCTGCTCGTTGTTCTCGTGCTGCTCGTTGTTCTCGTGCTGCTCGTTGTTCTCGTGCTGCTCGTTGTTCTCGTGCTGCTCGTTGTTCTCGTGCTGCTCGTTGTTCTCGTGCTGCTCGTTGTTCTCGTGCTGCTCGTTGTTCTCGTGCTGCTCGTTGTTCTCGTGCTGCTCGTTGTTCTCGTGCTGCTCGTTGTTCTCGTGCTGCTCGTCGTTCTCGTGCTGCTCGTCGTTCTCGTGCTGCTCGTCGTTCTCGTCCTGCTCGTCGTTCTCGTCCTGCTCGTCGTTCTCGTCCTGCTCGTCGTTCTCGTCCTGCTCGTCGTTCTCGTCCTGCTCGTCGTTCTCGTCCTGCTCGTCGTTCTCGTGCTGCTCGTCGTTCTCGTGCTGCTCGTCGTTCTCGTGCTGCTCGTTGTTCTCGTGCTGCTCGTCGTTCTCGTGCTGCTCGTTGTTCTCGTGCTGCTCGTTGTTCTCGTGCTGCTCGTTGTTCTCGTGCTGCTCGTTGTTCTCGTGCTGCTCGTTGTTCTCGTGCTGCTCGTTGTTCTCGTGCTGCTCGTTGTTCTCGTGCTGCTCGTTGTTCTCGTGCTGCTCGTTGCTCTCGTGCTGCTCGTTGCTCTCGTGCTGCTCGTTGTTTTCGTGCTGCTCGTTGTTCTCGTGCTGCTCGTTGTTCTCGTGCTGCTCGTTGTTCTCGTGCTGCTCGTTGTTCTCGTGCTGCTCGTTATTCTCGTGCTGCTCGTTGTTCTCGTGCTGCTCGTTGTTCTCGTGCTGCTCGTTGTTCTCGTGCTGCTCGTTGTTCTCGTGCTGCTCGTTGTTCTCGTGCTGCTCGTTGTTCTCGTGCTGCTCGTTGTTCTCGTGCTGCTCGTTGTTCTCGTGCTGCTCGTCGTTCTCGTGCTGCTCGTCGTTCTCGTGCTGCTCGTCGTTCTCGTGCTGCTCGTCGTTCTCGTGCTGCTCGTTGTTCTCGTGCTGCTCGTTGTTCTCGTGCTGCTCGTTGTTCTCGTGCTGCTCGTTGTTCTCGTGCTGCTCGTTGTTCTCGTGCTGCTCGTTGTTCTCGTGCTGCTCGTTGTTCTCGTGCTGCTCGTTGTTCTCGTGCTGCTCGTTGTTCTCGTGCTGCTCGTTGTTCTCGTGCTGCTCGTTGCTCTCGTGCTGCTCGTTGCTCTCGTGCTGCTCGTTGCTCTCGTGCTGCTCGTTGTTCTCGTGCTGCTCGTTGTTCTCGTGCTGCTCGTTGTTCTCGTGCTGCTCGTTGTTCTCGTGCTGCTCGTTGTTCTCGTGCTGCTCGTTGTTCTCGTGCTGCTCGTTGTTCTCGTGCTGCTCGTCGTTCTCGTGCTGCTCGTCGTTCTCGTGCTGCTCGTGGTTCTCGTGCTGCTCGTTGTTCTCGTGCTGCTCGTTGTTCTCGTGCTGCTCGTTGTTCTCGTGCTGCTCGTTGTTCTCGTGCTGCTCGTTGTTCTCGTGCTGCTCGTTGTTCTCGTGCTGCTCGTTGCTCTCGTGCTGCTCGTTGCTCTCGTGCTGCTCGTTGTTCTCGTGCTGCTCGTTGTTCTCGTGCTGCTCGTTGTTCTCGTGCTGCTCGTTGTTCTCGTGCTGCTCGTTGTTCTCGTGCTGCTCGTTGTTCTCGTGCTGCTCGTTGTTCTCGTGCTGCTCGTTGTTCTCGTGCTGCTCGTTGTTCTCGTCCTGCTCGTCGTTCTCGTCCTGCTCGTCGTTCTCGTGCTGCTCGTCGTTCTCGTGCTGCTCGTCGTTCTCGTGCTGCTCGTCGTTCTCGTGCTGCTCGTCGTTCTCGTGCTGCTCGTTGTTCTCGTGCTGCTCGTTGTTCTCGTGCTGCTCGTTGTTCTCGTGCTGCTCGTTGTTCTCGTGCTGCTCGTTGTTCTCGTGCTGCTCGTTGTTCTCGTGCTGCTCGTTGTTCTCGTCCGTGCTGCTCGTTGCTCTCGTGCTGCTCGTTGCTCTCGTGCTGCTCGTTGTTCTCGTGCTGCTCGTTGTTCTCGTGCTGCTCGTTGTTCTCGTGCTGCTCGTCGTTCTCGTGCTGCTCGTCGTTCTCGTGCTGCTCGTCGTTCTCGTGCTGCTCGTCTTTCTCGTGCTGCTCGTCGTTCTCGTCCTGCTCGTCGTTCTCGTGCTGCTCGTCGTTCTCGTCCTGCTCGTCGTTCTCGTGCTGCTCGTCGTTCTCGTGCTGCTCGTCGTTCTCGTGCTGCTCGTTGTTCTCGTGCTGCTCGTTGTTCTCGTGCTGCTCGTTGTTCTCGTGCTGCTCGTTGTTCTCGTGCTACTCGTTGCTCTCGTGCTGCTCGTTGCTCTCGTGCTGCTCGTTGTTCTCGTGCTGCTCGTTGTTCTCGTCTGCTGTTCTCGTGCTGCTCGTTGTTCTCGTGCTGCTCGTTGTTCTCGTGCTGCTCGTTGTTCTCGTGCTGCTCGTTGTTCTCGTGCTGCTCGTTGTTCTCGTGCTGCTCGTTGTTCTCGTGCTTCTCGTTGCTCTCGTGCTTCTCGTTGCTCTCGTGCTGCTCGTTGTTCTCGTGCTGCTCGTTGTTCTCGTGCTGCTCGTTGTTCTCGTGCTGCTCGTTGTTCTCGTGCTGCTCGTTGTTCTCGTGCTGCTCGTTGTTCTCGTGCTGCTCGTTGTTCTCGTGCTGCTCGTTGTTCTCGTGCTGCTCGTTGCTCTCGTGCTGCTCGTTGCTCTCGTGCTGCTCGTTGCTCTCGTGCTGCTCGTTGTAGGGATGAGCAAAGGGCGAACACGAACATGTTCGTCTTCGCCCCTTGTCGAACACCCTGTTTTGCCGAACCGAACAGTGTTCGGTTCGGCGAACAGTTTAGGAAAAAAACAGGTGTTCGCTGTTCGCCTGTGGAGGCATGTTCGGGCGAACCTCGAACACTGTTCGTGTTCGTCGTGGGCAAATTTCAGCAGCGGCCCGAACACGAACGTGTTCGGGCGAACATCGAACACTGTTCGGCGAACGATTTGAGCTAAAAAACAAAACCTGTTCGGTTCGCCTCGAACGTGTTCGAGGCGAACCGAACAGGTGTTCGCCACCTTGCTCATCCCTAGCTCGTTGTTCTCGTGCTGCTCGTTGTTCTCGTGCTGCTCGTTGTTCTCGTGCTGCTCGTTCTCGTGCTGCTCGTTGTTCTCGTGCTGCTCGTTGTTCTCGTGCTGCTCGTTGTTCTCGTGTTGCTCGTTGTTCTCGTGCTGCTCGTTGTTCTCGTGCTGCTCGTTGCTCTCGTGCTGCTCGTTGCTCTCGTGCTGCTCGTTGCTCTCGTGCTGCTCGTTGCTCTCGTGCTGCTCGTTGTTCTCGTGCTGCTCGTTGTTCTCGTGCTGCTCGTTGCTCTCGTGCTGCTCGTTGCTCTCGTGCTGCTCGTCGTTCTCGTGCTGCTCGTCGTTCTCGTGCTGCTCGTCGTTCTTGTGCTGCTCGTCGTTCTCGTGCTGCTCGTCGTTCTCGTGCTGCTCGTCGTTCTCGTGCTGCTCGTCGTTCTCGTGCTGCTCGTCGTTCTCGTGCTGCTCGTTGTTCTCGTCCTGCTCGTCGTTCTCGTCCTGCTCGTCGTTCTCGTCCTGCTCGTCGTTCTCGTCCTGCTCGTCGTTCTCGTCCTGCTCGTCGTTCTCGTCCTGCTCGTCGTTCTCGTCATGCTCGTCGTTCTCGTCCTGCTCGTCGTTCTCGTCCTGCTCGTCGTTCTCGTGCCGCTCGTCGTTCTCGTGCTGCTCGTCGTTCTCGTGCTGCTCGTCGTTCTCGTGCTGCTCGTTGTTCTCGTGCTGCTCGTTGTTCTCGTGCTGCTCGTTGTTCTCGTGCTGCTCGTTGTTCTCGTGCTACTCGTTGCTCTCGTGCTGCTTGTTGCTCTTGTGCTGCTCGTTGCTCTCGTGCTGCTCGTTGCTCTCGTGCTGCTCGTTGTTCTCGTGCTGCTCGTTGTTCTCGTGCTGCTCGTTGTTCTCGTGCTGCTTGTCGTTCTCGTGCTGCTCGTCGTTCTCGTGCTGCTCGTCGTTCTCGTGCTGCTCGTCGTTCTCGTGCTGCTCGTCGTTCTCGTGCTGCTCGTCGTTCTCGTCCTGCTCGTCGTTCTCGTGCTGCTCGTCGTTCTCGTGCTGCTCGTTGTTCTCGTGCTGCTCGTTGTTCTCGTGCTGCTCGTTGTTCTCTTGCTGCTCGTTGTTCTCGTGCTGCTCGTTGTTCTCGTGCTGCTCGTTGTTCTCGTGCTGCTCGTTGTTCTCGTGCTGCTCGTTGTTCTCGTGCTGCTCGTTGTTCTCGTGCTGCTCGTTGTTCTCGTGCTGCTCGTTGTTCTCGTGCTGCTCGTTGTTCTCGTGCTGCTCGTTGTTCTCGTGCTGCTCGTCGTTCTCGTGCTGCTCGTCGTTCTCGTGCTGCTCGTCTTTCTCGTCCTGCTCGTCGTTCTCGTCCTGCTCGTCGTTCTCGTCCTGCTCGTCGTTCTCGTCCTGCTCGTCGTTCTCGTGCTGCTCGTCGTTCTCGTGCTGCTCGTTGTTCTCGTGCTGCTCGTCGTTCTCGTGCTGCTCGTTGTTCTCGTGCTGCTCGTTGTTCTCGTCCTGCTCGTCGTTCTCGTCCTGCTCGTCGTTCTCGTGCTGCTCGTCGTTCTCGTGCTGCTCGTCGTTCTCGTGCTGCTCGTCGTTCTCGTGCTGCTCGTCGTTCTCGTGCTGCTCGTCGTTCTCGTGCTGCTCGTTGTTCTCGTGCTGCTCGTTGTTCTCGTGCTGCTCGTTGTTCTCGTGCTGCTCGTTGTTCTCGTGCTGCTCGTTGTTCTCGTGCTGCTCGTTGTTCTCGTGCTGCTCGTTGTTCTCGTGCTGCTCGTTGCTCTCGTGCTGCTCGTTGCTCTCGTGCTGCTCGTTGCTCTCGTGCTGCTCGTTGTTCTCGTGCTGCTCGTTGTTCTCGTGCTGCTCGTTGTTCTCGTGCTGCTCGTTGTTCTCGTGCTGCTCGTTGTTCTCGTGCTGCTCGTTGTTCTCGTGCTGCTCGTTGTTCTCGTGCTGCTCGTTGTTCTCGTGCTGCTCGTTGTTCTCGTGCTGCTCGTTGTTCTCGTGCTGCTCGTTGTTCTCGTGCTGCTCGTTGTTCTCGTGCTGCTCGTTGTTCTCGTGCTGCTCGTTGTTCTCGTGCTGCTCGTTGTTCTCGTGCTGCTCGTTGTTCTCGTGCTGCTCGTCGTTCTCGTGCTGCTCGTCGTTCTCGTGCTGCTCGTCTTTCTCGTCCTGCTCGTCGTTCTCGTGCTGCTCGTCGTTCTCCTCCTGCTCGTCGTTCTCCTCCTGCTCGTCGTTCTCGTGCTGCTCGTCGTTCTCGTGCTGCTCGTTGTTCTCGTGCTGCTCGTCGTTCTCGTGCTGCTCGTTGTTCTCGTGCTGCTCGTTGTTCTCGTGCTGCTCGTTGTTCTCGTGCTGCTCGTTGTTCTCGTGCTGCTCGTTGTTCTCGTGCTGCTCGTTGTTCTCGTGCTGCTCGTTGTTCTCGTGCTGCTCGTTGTTCTCGTGCTGCTCGTTGTTCTCGTGCTGCTCGTTGTTCTCGTGCTGCTCGTTGTTCTCGTGCTGCTCGTTGCTCTCGTGCTGCTCGTTGCTCTCGTGCTGCTCGTTGCTCTCGTGCTGCTCGTTGCTCTCGTGCTGCTCGTTGTTCTCGTGCTGCTCGTTGTTCTCGTGCTGCTCGTTGTTCTCGTGCTGCTCGTTGTTCTCGTGCTGCTCGTTGTTCTCGTGCTGCTCGTTGTTCTCGTGCTGCTCGTTGTTCTCGTGCTGCTCGTCGTTCTCGTGCTGCTCGTCGTTCTCGTGCTGCTCGTGGTTCTCGTCCTGCTCGTTGTTCTCGTGCTGCTCGTTGTTCTCGTGCTGCTCGTTGTTCTCGTGCTGCTCGTTGCTCTCGTGCTGCTCGTTGCTCTCGTGCTGCTCGTTGTTCTCGTGCTGCTCGTTGTTCTCGTGCTGCTCGTTGTTCTCGTGCTGCTCGTTGTTCTCGTGCTGCTCGTTGTTCTCGTGCTGCTCGTTGTCGTGCTGCTCGTTGCTCTCGTGCTGCTCGTTGTTCTCGTGCTGCTCGTTGTTCTCGTGCTGCTCGTTGTTCTCGTGCTGCTCGTCTTTCTCGTGCTGCTCGTCTTTCTCGTCCTGCTCGTCGTTCTCGTGCTGCTCGTTGTTCTCGTCCTGCTCGTCGTTCTCGTCCTGCTCGTCGTTCTTGTGCTGCTCGTTGTTCTCATGCTGCTCGTTGTTCTCGTGCTGCTCGTTGTTCTCGTGCTGCTCGTTGTTCTCGTGCTGCTCGTTGTTCTCGTGCTGCTCGTTGCTCTCGTGCTGCTCGTTGCTCTCGTGCTGCTCGTTGTTCTCGTGTTGCTCGTTGTTCTCGTGCTGCTCGTTGTTCTCGTGCTGCTCGTTGGTCTCGTGCTGCTCGTTGTTCTCGTGCTGCTCGTTGTTCTCGTCCTGCTCGTCGTTCTCGTCCTGCTCGTCGTTCTCGTGCTGCTCGTCGTTCTCGTGCTGCTCGTCGTTCTCGTGCTGCTCGTCGTTCTCGTGCTGCTCGTTGTTCTCGTGCTGCTCGTCGTTCTCGTGCTGCTCGTCGTTCTCGTGCTGCTCGTCGTTCTCGTGCTGCTCGTCGTTCTCGTGCTGCTCGTCGTTCTCGTGCTGCTCGTTGTTCTCGTGCTGCTCGTTGTTCTCGTGCTGCTCGTTGTTCTCGTGCTGCTCGTTGTTCTCGTGCTGCTCGTTGCTCTCGTGCTGCTCGTTGTTCTCGTGCTGCTCGTTGTTCTCGTGCTGCTCGTTGTTCTCGTGCTGCTCGTTGTTCTCGTGCTGCTCGTTGTTCTCGTGCTGCTCGTTGCTCTCGTGCTGCTCTTTGCTCTCGTGCTGCTCGTTGTTCTCGTGCTGCTCGTTGTTCTCGTGCTGCTCGTTGTTCTCGTGCTGCTCGTTGTTCTCGTGCTGCTCGTTGTTCTCGTGCTGCTCGTTGTTCTCGTGCTGCTCGTTGTTCTCGTGCTGCTCGTTGTTCTCGTGCTGCTCGTTGTTCTCGTGCTGCTCGTTGTTCTCGTGCTGCTCGTCTTTCTCGTCCTGCTCGTCGTTCTCGTGCTGCTCGTCGTTCTCGTGCTGCTCGTCGTTCTCGTGCTGCTCGTCTTTCTCGTGCTGCTCGTCGTTCTCGTGCTGCTCGTCGTTCTCGTCCTGCTCGTCGTTCTCGTCCTGCTCGTCGTTCTCGTCCTGCTCGTCGTTCTCGTGCTGCTCGTCGTTCTTGTGCTGCTCGTTGTTCTCGTGCTGCTCGTCGTTCTCGTGCTGCTCGTTGTTCTCGTGCTGCTCGTTGTTCTCGTGCTGCTCGTTGTTCTCGTGCTGCTCGTTGTTCTCGTGCTGCTCGTTGTTCTCGTGCTGCTCGTTGTTCTCGTGCTGCTCGTTGTTCTCGTGCTGCTCGTTGTTCTCGTGCTGCTCGTTGTTCTCGTGCTGCTCGTTGTTCTCGTGCTGCTCGTTGTTCTCGTGCTGCTCGTTGTTCTCGTGCTGCTCGTTGCTCTCGTGCTGCTCGTTGCTCTCGTGCTGCTCGTTGCTCTCGTGCTGCTCGTTGTTCTCGTGCTGCTCGTTGTTCTCGTGCTGCTCGTTGTTCTCGTGCTGCTCGTTGTTCTCGTGCTGCTCGTTGTTCTCGTGCTGCTCGTTGTTCTCGTGCTGCTCGTTGTTCTCGTGCTGCTCGTCGTTCTCGTGCTGCTCGTCGTTCTCGTGCTGCTCGTGGTTCTCGTCCTGCTCGTTGTTCTCGTGCTGCTCGTTGTTCTCGTGCTGCTCGTTGTTCTCGTGCTGCTCGTTGTTCTCGTGCTGCTCGTTGTTCTCGTGCTGCTCGTTGTTCTCGTGCTGCTCGTTGCTCTCGTGCTGCTCGTTGCTCTCGTGCTGCTCGTTGTTCTCGTGCTGCTCGTTGTTCTCGTGCTGCTCGTTGTTCTCGTGCTGCTCGTGTTCTCGTGCTGCTCGTTGGTCTCGTGCTGCTCGTTGTTCTCGTCCTGCTCGTTGTTCTCGTCCTGCTCGTCGTTCTCGTCCTGCTCGTCGTTCTCGTCCTGCTCGTCGTTCTCGTGCTGCTCGTCGTTCTCGTGCTGCTCGTCGTTCTCGTGCTGCTCGTCGTTCTCGTGCTGCTCGTTGTTCTCGTGCTGCTCGTCGTTCTCGTGCTGCTCGTCGTTCTCGTGCTGCTCGTCGTTCTCGTGCTGCTCGTCGTTCTCGTGCTGCTTGTCGTTCTCGTGCTGCTCGTTGTTCTCGTGCTGCTCGTTGTTCTCGTGCTGCTCGTTGTTCTCGTGCTGCTCGTTGTTCTCGTGCTGCTCGTTGCTCTCGTGCTGCTCGTTGTTCTCGTGCTGCTCGTTGTTCTCGTGCTGCTCGTTGTTCTCGTGCTGCTCGTTGTTCTCGTGCTGCTCTTTGTTCTCGTGCTGCTCTTTGCTCTCGTGCTGCTCGTTGCTCTCGTGCTGCTCGTTGTTCTCGTGCTGCTCGTTGTTCTCGTGCTGCTCGTTGTTCTCGTGCTGCTCGTTGCTCTCGTGCTGCTCGTTGTTCTCGTGCTGCTCGTTGTTCTCGTGCTGCTCGTTGTTCTCGTGCTGCTCGTTGTTCTCGTGCTGCTCGTTGCTCTCGTGCTGCTCGTTGCTCTCGTGCTGCTCGTTGTTCTCGTGCTGCTCGTTGTTCTCGTGCTGCTCGTTGTTCTCGTGCTGCTCGTTGTTCTCGTGCTGCTCGTTGTTCTCCGTGCTGCTCGTTGTTCTCGTGCTGCTCGTTGTTCTCGTGCTGCTCGTCGTTCTCGTGCTGCTCGTCGTTCTCGTGCTGCTCGTCGTTCTCGTGCTGCTCGTGTTCTCGTGCTGCTCGTTGTTCTCGTGCTGCTCGTTGTTCTCGTGCTGCTCGTTGTTCTCGTGCTGCTCGTTGTTCTCGTGCTGCTCGTTGTTCTCGTGCTGCTCGTTGTTCTCGTGCTGCTCGTTGTTCTCGTGCTGCTCGTTGTTCTCGTGCTGCTCGTTGTTCTCGTGCTGCTCGTTGTTCTCGTGCTGCTCGTTGTTCTCGTGCTGCTCGTTGTTCTCGTGCTGCTCGTTGTTCTCGTGCTGCTCGTTGCTTCTCGTGCTGCTCGTTGTTCTCGTGCTGCTCGTTGTTCTCGTGCTGCTCGTTGTTCTCGTTGTCTCGTGCTGCTCGTCGTTCTCGTGCTGCTCGTCGTTCTCGTGCTGCTCGTCTTTCTCGTCCTGCTCGTCGTTCTCGTGCTGCTCGTTGTTCTCGTCCTGCTCGTCGTTCTCGTCCTGCTCGTCGTTCTCGTGCTGCTCGTCGTTCTCGTGCTGCTCGTCGTTCTCGTGCTGCTCGTCGTTCTCGTGCTGCTCGTTGTTCTCGTGCTGCTCGTTGTTCTCGTGCTGCTCGTTGTTCTCGTGCTGCTCGTTGTTCTCGTGCTGCTCGTTGCTCTCGTGCTGCTCGTTGCTCTCGTGCTGCTCGTTGTTCTCGTGCTGCTCGTTGTTCTCGTGCTGCTCGTTGTTCTCGTGCTGCTCGTTGTTCTCGTGCTGCTCGTTGTTCTCGTGCTGCTCGTTCTCGTGCTGCTCGTCGTTCTCGTGCTGCTCGTCTTTCTCGTCCTGCTCGTCGTTCTCGTGCTGCTCGTTGTTCTCGTCCTGCTCGTCGTTCTCGTCCTGCTCGTCGTTCTCGTGCTGCTCGTCGTTCTCGTGCTGCTCGTCGTTCTCGTGCTGCTCGTCGTTCTCGTGCTGCTCGTTGTTCTCGTGCTGCTCGTTGTTCTCGTGCTGCTCGTTGTTCTCGTGCTGCTCGTTGCTCTCGTGCTGCTCGTTGCTCTCGTGCTGCTCGTTGCTCTCGTGCTGCTCGTTGTTCTCGTGCTGCTCGTTGTTCTCGTGCTGCTCGTTGTTCTCGTGCTGCTCGTTGTTCTCGTGCTGCTCGTTGTTCTCGTGCTGCTCGTTGTTCTCGTGCTGCTCGTTGTTCTCGTGCTGCTCGTTGTTCTCGTGCTGCTCGTTGCTCTCGTGCTGCTCGTTGCTCTCGTGCTGCTCGTTGCTCTCGTGCTGCTCGTTGTTCTCGTGCTGCTCGTTGTTCTCGTGCTGTTCGTTGTTCTCGTGCTGCTCGTTGTTCTCGTGCTGCTCGTTGTTCTCGTGCTGCTCGTTGTTCTCGTGCTGCTCGTTGTTCTCGTGCTGCTCGTTGTTCTCGTGCTGCTCGTTGCTCTCGTGCTGCTCGTTGCTCTCGTGCTGCTCGTTGCTCTCGTGCTGCTCGTTGTTCTCGTGCTGCTCGTTGTTCTCGTGCTGCTCGTTGTTCTCGTGCTGCTCGTTGTTCTCGTGCTGCTCGTTGTTCCTCGTGCTGCTCGTTGCTCTCGTGCTGCTCGTTGCTCTCGTGCTGCTCGTTGCTCTCGTGCTGCTCGTTGCTCTCGTGCTGCTCGTTGCTCTCGTGCTGCTCGTTGTTCTCGTGCTGCTCGTTGTTCTCGTGCTGCTCGTTGTTCTCGTGCTGCTCGTTGCTCTCGTGCTGCTCGTTGCTCTCGTGCTGCTCGTTGCTTCTATTTGTTTGCGTGCTGCTCGTTGTTCTCGTGCTGCTCGTTGTTCTCGTGCTGCTCGTGTTCTCGTGCTGCTCGTTGTTCTCGTGCTGCTCGTTGTTCTCGTGCTGCTCGTTGTTCTTGTGCTGCTCGTTGTTCTCGTGCTGCTCGTTGCTCTCGTGCTGCTCGTTGTTCTCGTGCTGCTCGTTGTTCTCGTGCTGCTCGTTGTTCTCGTGCTGCTCGTTGTTCTCGTGCTGCTCGTTGTTCTCGTGCTGCTCGTTGCTCTCGTGCTGCTCGTTGCTCTCGTGCTGCTTGTTGCTCTTGTGCTGCTCGTTGTTCTCGTGCTGCTCGTTGTTCTCGTGCTGCTCGTTGTTCTCGTGCTGCTCGTTGTTCTCGTGCTGCTCGTTGTTCTCGTGCTGCTCGTTGCTCTCGTGCTGCTCGTTGCTCTCGTGCTGCTCGTTGCTCTCGTGCTGCTCGTTGCTCTCGTGCTGCTCGTTGCTCTCGTGCTGCTCGTTGTTCTCGTGCTGCTCGTTGTTCTCGTGCTGCTCGTTGTTCTCGTGCTGCTCGTTGCTCTCGTGCTGCTCGTTGCTCTCGTGCTGCTCGTTGCTCTCGTGCTGCTCGTTGTTCTCGTGCTGCTCGTTGTTCTCGTGCTGCTCGTTGTTCTCGTGCTGCTCGTTGTTCTCGTGCTGCTCGTTGTTCTCGTGCTGCTCGTTGTTCTCGTGCTGCTCGTTGTTCTTGTGCTGCTCGTTGTTCTCGTGCTGCTCGTTGCTCTCGTGCTGCTCGTTGTTCTCGTGCTGCTCGTTGTTCTCGTGCTGCTCGTTGTTCTCGTGCTGCTCGTTGTTCTCGTGCTGCTCGTTGTTCTCGTGCTGCTCGTTGCTCTCGTGCTGCTCGTTGCTCTCGTGCTGCTCGTTGTTCTCGTGCTGCTCGTTGTTCTCGTGCTGCTCGTTGTTCTCGTGCTGCTCGTTGTTCTCGTGCTGCTGGTTGTTCTCGTGCTGCTCGTTGTTCTCGTGCTGCTCGTTGTTCTCGTGCTGCTCGTTGCTCTCGTGCTGCTCGTTGCTCTCGTGGTGCTCGTTGTTCTCGTGCTGCTCGTTGTTCTCGTGCTGCTCGTTGTTCTCGTGCTGCTCGTTGTTCTCGTGCTGCTCGTTGTTCTCGTGCTGCTCGTTGTTCTCGTGCTGCTCGTCGTTCTCGTGCTGCTCGTTGTTCTCGTGGTGCTCGTTGTTCTCGTGCTGCTCGTTGTTCTCGTGCTGCTCGTTGTTCTCGTGCTGCTCGTTGTTCTCGTGCTGCTCGTTGTTCTCGTGCTGCTCGTTGTTCTCGTGCTGCTCGTTGCTCTCGTGCTGCTCGTTGCTCTCGTGCTGCTCGTTGTTCTCGTGCTGCTCGTTGTTCTCGTGCTGCTCGTTGTTCTCGTGCTGCTCGTTGTTCTCGTGCTGCTCGTTGTTCTCGTGCTGCTCGTTGTTCTCGTGCTGCTCGTTGTTCTCGTGCTGCTCGTTGTTCTCGTGCTGCTCGTTGTTCTCGTGCTGCTCGTTGTTCTCGTGCTGCTCGTCGTTCTCGTGCTGCTCGTCGTTCTCGTGCTGCTCGTTGTTCTCGTGCTGCTCGTTGTTCTCGTGCTGCTCGTTGTTCTCGTGCTGCTCGTTGTTCTCGTGCTGCTCGTTGTTCTCGTGCTGCTCGTTGTTCTCGTGCTGCTCGTCGTTCTCGTGCTGCTCGTTGTTCTCGTGCTGCTCGTTGTTCTCGTGCTGCTCGTTGTTCTCGTGCTGCTCGTTGTTCTCGTGCTGCTCGTTGTTCTCGTGCTGCTCGTTGTTCTCGTGCTGCTCGTTGTTCTCGTGCTGCTCGTTGTTCTCGTGCTGCTCGTTGTTCTCGTGCTGCTCGTTGTTCTCGTGCTGCTCGTTGTTCTCGTGCTGCTCGTTGCTCTCGTGCTGCTCGTTGCTCTCGTGCTGCTCGTTGCTCTCGTGCTGCTCGTTGCTCTCGTGCTGCTCGTTGCTCTCGTGCTGCTCGTTGTTCTCGTGCTGCTCGTTGTTCTCGTGCTGCTCGTTGTTCTCGTGCTGCTCGTTGCTCTCGTGCTGCTCGTTGCTCTCGTGCTGCTCGTTGCTCTCGTGCTGCTCGTTGTTCTCGTGCTGCTCGTTGTTCTCGTGCTGCTCGTTGTTCTCGTGCTGCTCGTTGTTCTCGTGCTGCTCGTTGTTCTCGTGCTGCTCGTTGTTCTCGTGCTGCTCGTTGTTCTTGTGCTGCTCGTTGTTCTCGTGCTGCTCGTTGCTCTCGTGCTGCTCGTTGTTCTCGTGCTGCTCGTTGTTCTCGTGCTGCTCGTTGTTCTCGTGCTGCTCGTTGTTCTCGTGCTGCTCGTTGTTCTCGTGCTGCTCGTTGCTCTCGTGCTGCTCGTTGCTCTCGTGCTGCTCGTTGTTCTCGTGCTGCTCGTTGTTCTCGTGCTGCTCGTTGTTCTCGTGCTGCTCGTTGTTCTCGTGCTGCTGGTTGTTCTCGTGCTGCTCGTTGTTCTCGTGCTGCTCGTTGTTCTCGTGCTGCTCGTTGCTCTCGTGCTGCTCGTTGCTCTCGTGCTGCTCGTTGCTCTCGTGCTGCTCGTTGTTCTCGTGCTGCTCGTTGTTCTCGTGCTGCTCGTTGTTCTCGTGCTGCTCGTTGTTCTCGTGCTGCTCGTTGTTCTCGTGCTGCTCGTCGTTCTCGTGCTGCTCGTCGTTCTCGTGCTGCTCGTTGTTCTCGTGCTGCTCGTTGTTCTCGTGGTGCTCGTTGTTCTCGTGCTGCTCGTTGTTCTCGTGCTGCTCGTTGTTCTCGTGCTGCTCGTTGTTCTCGTGCTGCTCGTTGCTCTCGTGCTGCTCGTTGCTCTCGTGCTGCTCGTTGTTCTCGTGCTGCTCGTTGTTCTCGTGCTGCTCGTTGTTCTCGTGCTGCTCGTTGTTCTCGTGCTGCTCGTTGTTCTCGTGCTGCTCGTTGTTCTCGTGCTGCTCGTTGTTCTCGTGCTGCTCGTTGTTCTCGTGCTGCTCGTTGTTCTCGTGCTGCTCGTTGTTCTCGTGCTGCTCGTCGTTCTCGTGCTGCTCGTTGTTCTCAGTGCTGCTCGTTGTTCTCGTGCTGCTCGTTGTTCTCGTGCTGCTCGTTGTTCTCGTGCTGCTCGTTGTTCTCGTGCTGCTCGTTGTTCTCGTGCTGCTCGTTGTTCTCGTGCTGCTCGTCGTTCTCGTGCTGCTCGTTGTTCTCGTGCTGCTCGTTGTTCTCGTGCTGCTCGTTGTTCTCGTGCTGCTCGTTGTTCTCGTGCTGCTCGTTGTTCTCGTGCTGCTCGTTGTTCTCGTGCTGCTCGTTGTTCTCGTGCTGCTCGTTGTTCTCGTGCTGCTCGTTGTTCTCGTGCTGCTCGTTGTTCTCGTGCTGCTCGTCGTTCTCGTGCTGCTCGTCGTTCTCGTGGTGCTCGTTGTTCTCGTGCTGCTCGTTGTTCTCGTGCTGCTCGTTGTTCTCGTGCTGCTCGTTGTTCTCGTGCTGCTCGTTGTTCTCGTGCTGCTCGTTGTTCTCGTGGTGCTCGTCGTTCTCGTGCTGCTCGTTGTTCTCGTGGTGCTCGTTGTTCTCGTGCTGCTCGTTGTTCTCGTGCTGCTCGTTGTTCTCGTGCTGCTCGTTGTTCTCGTGCTGCTCGTTGTTCTCGTGGTGCTCGTTGTTCTCGTGCTGCTCGTTGTTCTCGTGCTGCTCGTTGTTCTCGTGGTGCTCGTCGTTCCCGTGCTGCTCGTTGTTCTCGTGGTGCTCGTTGTTCTCGTGCTGCTCGTTGTTCTCGTGGTGCTCGTTGTTCTCGTGCTGCTCGTTGTTCTCGTGCTGCTCGTTGTTCTCGTGGTGCTCGTTGTTCTCGTGCTGCTCGTTGTTCTCGTGCTGCTCGTTGTTCTCGTGCTGCTCGTTGTTCTCGTGCTGCTCGTTGTTCTCGTGCTGCTCGTTGTTCTCGTGGTGCTCGTCGTTCTCGTGCTGCTCGTCGTTCTCGTGCTGCTCGTTGTTCTCGTGCTGCTCGTTGTTCTCGTGCTGCTCGTTGTTTTCATGCTGCTCGTTGTTCTCGTGCTGCTCGTTGTTCTCGTGCTGCTCGTTGTTCTCGTGCTGCTCGTTGTTCTCGTGCTGCTCGTTGTTCTCGTGGTGCTCGTCGTTCTCGTGCTGCTCGTCGTTCTCGTGGTGCTCGTTGTTCTCGTGCTGCTCGTTGTTCTCGTGGTGCTCGTTGTTCTCGTGCTGCTCGTTGTTCTCGTGCTGCTCGTTGTTCTCGTGCTGCTCGTTGTTCTCGTGGTGCTCGTCGTTCTCGTGCTGCTCGTCGTTCTCGTGGTGCTCGTTGTTCTCGTGCTGCTCGTTGTTCTCGTGGTGCTCGTTGTTCTCGTGCTGCTCGTTGTTCTCGTGCTGCTCGTTGTTCTCGTGCTGCTCGTTGTTCTCGTGCTGCTCGTTGTTCTCGTGGTGCTCGTTGTTCTCGTGCTGCTCGTTGTTCTCGTGCTGCTCGTTGTTCTCGTGGTGCTCGTTGTTCTCGTGCTGCTCGTTGTTCTCGTGCTGCTCGTTGTTCTCGTGCTGCTCGTCGTTCTCGTGCTGCTCGTTGTTCTCGTGCTGCTCGTTGTTCTCGTGCTGCTCGTTGTTCTCGTGCTGCTCGTTGTTCTCGTGCTGCTCGTTGTTCTCGTGCTGCTCGTTGTTCTCGTGCTGCTCGTTGTTCTCGTGCTGCTCGTTGTTCTCGTGCTGCTCGTCGTTCTCGTGCTGCTCGTTGTTCTCGTGGTGCTCGTTGTTCTCGTGCTGCTCGTTGTTCTCGTGGTGCTCGTTGTTCTCGTGGTGCTCGTTGTTCTCGTGCTGCTCGTTGTTCTCGTGCTGCTCGTTGTTCTCGTGGTGCTCGTCGTTCTCGTGCTGCTCGTTGTTCTCGTGGTGCTCGTTGTTCTCGTGCTGCTCGTTGTTCTCGTGGTGCTCGTTGTTCTCGTGCTGCTCGTTGTTCTCGTGCTGCTCGTTGTTCTCGTGCTGCTCGTTGTTCTCGTGGTGCTCGTCGTTCTCGTGCTGCTCGTTGTTCTCGTGCTGCTCGTTGTTCTCGTGCTGCTCGTTGTTCTCGTGGTGCTCGTTGTTCTCGTGCTGCTCGTTGTTCTCGTGCTGCTCGTTGTTCTCGTGCTGCTCGTTGTTCTCGTGCTGCTCGTTGTTCTCGTGCTGCTCGTTGTTCTCGTGCTGCTCGTTGTTCTCGTGCTGCTCGTTGTTCTCGTGCTGCTCGTTGTTCTCGTGCTGCTCGTTGTTCTCGTGCTGCTCGTTGTTCTCGTGCTGCTCGTCGTTCTCGTGCTGCTCGTTGTTCTCGTGGTGCTCGTTGTTCTCGTGCTGCTCGTTGTTCTCGTGCTGCTCGTTGTTCTCGTGCTGCTCGTTGTTCTCGTGCTGCTCGTTGTTCTCGTGCTGCTCGTTGTTCTCGTGGTGCTCGTCGTTCTCGTGCTGCTCGTTGTTCTCGTGGTGCTCGTTGTTCTCGTGCTGCTCGTTGTTCTCGTGCTGCTCGTTGTTCTCGTGCTGCTCGTTGTTCTCGTGCTGCTCGTTGTTCTCGTGGTGCTCGTTGTTCTCGTGCTGCTCGTTGTTCTCGTGCTGCTCGTTGTTCTCGTGCTGCTCGTCGTTCTCGTGCTGCTCGTTGTTCTCGTGCTGCTCGTTGTTCTCGTGCTGCTCGTTGTTCTCGTGGTGCTCGTTGTTCTCGTGCTGCTCGTTGTTCTCGTGCTGCTCGTTGTTCTCGTGGTGCTCGTTGTTCTCGTGCTGCTCGTTGTTCTCGTGCTGCTCGTTGTTCTCGTGCTGCTCGTTGTTCTCGTGCTGCTCGTTGTTCTCGTGCTGCTCGTTGTTCTCGTGGTGCTCGTCGTTCTCGTGCTGCTCGTTGTTCTCGTGCTGCTCGTTGTTCTCGTGCTGCTCGTTGTTCTCGTGCTGCTCGTTGTTTTCGTGCTGCTCGTTGTTCTCGTGCTGCTCGTTGTTCTCGTGGTGCTCGTTGTTCTCGTGCTGCTCGTTGTTCTCGTGCTGCTCGTTGTTCTCGTGGTGCTCGTCGTTCTCGTGCTGCTCGTTGTTCTCGTGCTGCTCGTTGTTCTCGTGCTGCTCGTTGTTCTCGTGGTGCTCGTTGTTCTCGTGCTGCTCGTTGTTCTCGTGCTGCTCGTTGTTCTCGTGCTGCTCGTTGTTCTCGTGGTGCTCGTCGTTCTCGTGCTGCTCGTTGTTCTCGTGCTGCTCGTTGTTCTCGTGCTGCTCGTTGTTCTCGTGGTGCTCGTTGTTCTCGTGCTGCTCGTTGTTCTCGTGCTGCTCGTTGTTCTCGTGCTGCTCGTTGTTCTCGTGCTGCTCGTTGTTCTCGTGGTGCTCGTTGTTCTCGTGCTGCTCGTTGTTCTCGTGCTGCTCGTTGTTCTCGTGGTGCTCGTTGTTCTCGTGCTGCTCGTTGTTCTCGTGCTGCTCGTTGTTCTCGTGCTGCTCGTCGTTCTCGTGCTGCTCGTTGTTCTCGTGCTGCTCGTTGTTCTCGTGCTGCTCGTTGTTCTCGTGCTGCTCGTTGTTCTCGTGCTGCTCGTTGTTCTCGTGCTGCTCGTTGTTCTCGTGCTGCTCGTTGTTCTCGTGCTGCTCGTTGTTCTCGTGCTGCTCGTCGTTCTCGTGCTGCTCGTTGTTCTCGTGGTGCTCGTTGTTCTCGTGCTGCTCGTTGTTCTCGTGGTGCTCGTTGTTCTCGTGGTGCTCGTTGTTCTCGTGCTGCTCGTTGTTCTCGTGCTGCTCGTTGTTCTCGTGGTGCTCGTCGTTCTCGTGCTGCTCGTTGTTCTCGTGGTGCTCGTTGTTCTCGTGCTGCTCGTTGTTCTCGTGGTGCTCGTTGTTCTCGTGCTGCTCGTTGTTCTCGTGCTGCTCGTTGTTCTCGTGCTGCTCGTTGTTCTCGTGGTGCTCGTCGTTCTCGTGCTGCTCGTTGTTCTCGTGGTGCTCGTTGTTCTCGTGCTGCTCGTTGTTCTCGTGGTGCTCGTTGTTCTCGTGCTGCTCGTTGTTCTCGTGCTGCTCGTTGTTCTCGTGCTGCTCGTTGTTCTCGTGCTGCTCGTTGTTCTCGTGCTGCTCGTTGTTCTCGTGGTGCTCGTTGCTCTCGTGCTGCTCGTTGCTCTCGTGCTGCTCGTTGTTCTCGTGCTGCTCGTTGTTCTCGTGCTGCTCGTTGTTCTCGTGCTGCTCGTTGTTCTCGTGCTGCTCGTTGTTCTCGTGCTGCTCGTTGTTCTCGTGCTGCTCGTTGTTCTCGTGGTGCTCGTCGTTCTCGTGCTGCTCGTTGTTCTCGTGCTGCTCGTTGTTCTCGTGCTGCTCGTTGTTCTCGTGCTGCTCGTTGTTTTCGTGCTGCTCGTTGTTCTCGTGCTGCTCGTTGTTCTCGTGGTGCTCGTTGTTCTCGTGCTGCTCGTTGTTCTCGTGCTGCTCGTTGTTCTCGTGGTGCTCGTCGTTCTCGTGCTGCTCGTTGTTCTCGTGGTGCTCGTTGTTCTCGTGCTGCTCGTTGTTCTCGTGGTGCTCGTTGTTCTCGTGCTGCTCGTTGTTCTCGTGCTGCTCGTTGTTCTCGTGCTGCTCGTTGTTCTCGTGGTGCTCGTCGTTCTCGTGCTGCTCGTTGTTCTCGTGGTGCTCGTTGTTCTCGTGCTGCTCGTTGTTCTCGTGGTGCTCGTTGTTCTCGTGCTGCTCGTTGTTCTCGTGCTGCTCGTTGTTCTCGTGCTGCTCGTTGTTCTCGTGCTGCTCGTTGTTCTCGTGGTGCTCGTTGTTCTCGTGCTGCTCGTTGTTCTCGTGCTGCTCGTTGTTCTCGTGGTGCTCGTTGTTCTCGTGCTGCTCGTTGTTCTCGTGCTGCTCGTTGTTCTCGTGCTGCTCGTCGTTCTCGTGCTGCTCGTTGTTCTCGTGCTGCTCGTTGTTCTCGTGCTGCTCGTTGTTCTCGTGCTGCTCGTTGTTCTCGTGCTGCTCGTTGTTCTCGTGCTGCTCGTTGTTCTCGTGCTGCTCGTTGTTCTCGTGCTGCTCGTTGTTCTCGTGCTGCTCGTCGTTCTCGTGCTGCTCGTTGTTCTCGTGGTGCTCGTTGTTCTCGTGCTGCTCGTTGTTCTCGTGGTGCTCGTTGTTCTCGTGGTGCTCGTTGTTCTCGTGCTGCTCGTTGTTCTCGTGCTGCTCGTTGTTCTCGTGGTGCTCGTCGTTCTCGTGCTGCTCGTTGTTCTCGTGGTGCTCGTTGTTCTCGTGCTGCTCGTTGTTCTCGTGGTGCTCGTTGTTCTCGTGCTGCTCGTTGTTCTCGTGCTGCTCGTTGTTCTCGTGCTGCTCGTTGTTCTCGTGGTGCTCGTCGTTCTCGTGCTGCTCGTTGTTCTCGTGGTGCTCGTTGTTCTCGTGCTGCTCGTTGTTCTCGTGGTGCTCGTTGTTCTCGTGCTGCTCGTTGTTCTCGTGCTGCTCGTTGTTCTCGTGCTGCTCGTTGTTCTCGTGCTGCTCGTTGTTCTCGTGCTGCTCGTTGTTCTCGTGCTGCTCGTTGTTCTCGTGCTGCTCGTTGTTCTCGTGCTGCTCGTTGTTCTCGTGCTGCTCGTTGTTCTCGTGCTGCTCGTTGTTCTCGTGCTGCTCGTCGTTCTCGTGCTGCTCGTTGTTCTCGTGGTGCTCGTTGTTCTCGTGCTGCTCGTTGTTCTCGTGCTGCTCGTTGTTCTCGTGCTGCTCGTTGTTCTCGTGCTGCTCGTTGTTCTCGTGCTGCTCGTTGTTCTCGTGGTGCTCGTCGTTCTCGTGCTGCTCGTTGTTCTCGTGGTGCTCGTTGTTCTCGTGCTGCTCGTTGTTCTCGTGCTGCTCGTTGTTCTCGTGCTGCTCGTTGTTCTCGTGCTGCTCGTTGTTCTCGTGGTGCTCGTTGTTCTCGTGCTGCTCGTTGTTCTCGTGCTGCTCGTTGTTCTCGTGGTGCTCGTCGTTCTCGTGCTGCTCGTTGTTCTCGTGGTGCTCGTTGTTCTCGTGCTGCTCGTTGTTCTCGTGGTGCTCGTTGTTCTCGTGCTGCTCGTTGTTCTCGTGCTGCTCGTTGTTCTCGTGGTGCTCGTTGTTCTCGTGCTGCTCGTTGTTCTCGTGCTGCTCGTTGTTCTCGTGCTGCTCGTTGTTCTCGTGCTGCTCGTTGTTCTCGTGCTGCTCGTTGTTCTCGTGGTGCTCGTCGTTCTCGTGCTGCTCGTTGTTCTCGTGCTGCTCGTTGTTCTCGTGCTGCTCGTTGTTCTCGTGCTGCTCGTTGTTTTCGTGCTGCTCGTTGTTCTCGTGCTGCTCGTTGTTCTCGTGGTGCTCGTTGTTCTCGTGCTGCTCGTTGTTCTCGTGCTGCTCGTTGTTCTCGTGGTGCTCGTCGTTCTCGTGCTGCTCGTTGTTCTCGTGGTGCTCGTTGTTCTCGTGCTGCTCGTTGTTCTCGTGGTGCTCGTTGTTCTCGTGCTGCTCGTTGTTCTCGTGCTGCTCGTTGTTCTCGTGCTGCTCGTTGTTCTCGTGGTGCTCGTCGTTCTCGTGCTGCTCGTTGTTCTCGTGGTGCTCGTTGTTCTCGTGCTGCTCGTTGTTCTCGTGGTGCTCGTTGTTCTCGTGCTGCTCGTTGTTCTCGTGCTGCTCGTTGTTCTCGTGCTGCTCGTTGTTCTCGTGCTGCTCGTTGTTCTCGTGGTGCTCGTTGTTCTCGTGCTGCTCGTTGTTCTCGTGCTGCTCGTTGTTCTCGTGGTGCTCGTTGTTCTCGTGCTGCTCGTTGTTCTCGTGCTGCTCGTTGTTCTCGTGCTGCTCGTCGTTCTCGTGCTGCTCGTTGTTCTCGTGCTGCTCGTTGTTCTCGTGCTGCTCGTTGTTCTCGTGCTGCTCGTTGTTCTCGTGCTGCTCGTTGTTCTCGTGCTGCTCGTTGTTCTCGTGCTGCTCGTTGTTCTCGTGCTGCTCGTTGTTCTCGTGCTGCTCGTCGTTCTCGTGCTGCTCGTTGTTCTCGTGGTGCTCGTTGTTCTCGTGCTGCTCGTTGTTCTCGTGGTGCTCGTTGTTCTCGTGGTGCTCGTTGTTCTCGTGCTGCTCGTTGTTCTCGTGCTGCTCGTTGTTCTCGTGGTGCTCGTCGTTCTCGTGCTGCTCGTTGTTCTCGTGGTGCTCGTTGTTCTCGTGCTGCTCGTTGTTCTCGTGGTGCTCGTTGTTCTCGTGCTGCTCGTTGTTCTCGTGCTGCTCGTTGTTCTCGTGCTGCTCGTTGTTCTCGTGGTGCTCGTCGTTCTCGTGCTGCTCGTTGTTCTCGTGGTGCTCGTTGTTCTCGTGCTGCTCGTTGTTCTCGTGGTGCTCGTTGTTCTCGTGCTGCTCGTTGTTCTCGTGCTGCTCGTTGTTCTCGTGCTGCTCGTTGTTCTCGTGCTGCTCGTTGTTCTCGTGCTGCTCGTTGTTCTCGTGCTGCTCGTTGTTCTCGTGGTGCTCGTTGTTCTCGCGGTGCTCGTTGTTCTCGCGGTGCTCGTTGTTCTCGTGCTGCTCGTTGTTCTCGTGGTGCTCGTTGTTCTCGTGGTGCTCCACCTGTGAGCTGGCACCGCGCTTCTCCATGCCGGTGCTGCGCGCGAGGTGAGGCGAGTGATATATGACGGGGGGAAGGGGAGTGGTCTGTCATGCCGCCTTGTCCCACAACCCTGCAAATGCTGCTCGTTGTGCTCTGTGTTGCTCCTCTGCACACTTCTCCCTTCTCCCTTCTTTATTCTCGCCTAGCCTCTCACTTGTGTGTCTATTCAATCACGCAGGCACTGGGTGTGGATGTGAAGTGGCTGCGTGCACTCTGTCTGACGACAGCCTCCAAGCCCTTGTCGCCACCATCTCCGTGCCGCCACGCCTCACCACACCAACCCAGCCCACATCTTCTCAACGCTCCCATCCCCCCAACGTGCTGAGCTCCCACCACCCCCCTCCCTCGTTGACAACCCTCTTGTGTCCGCCCCCTGTGCTGCCCCACTGTCGCCGTACTCCCCACCAGGTGGTGAACAGGGTGCAGAAGCTGCGCAAGCGGGCGGGGCTGGAGCCGTCAGATGCGGTGGAGGCGTTCATTCACGTGCATGGGGGCGATGGGGCTGACGGCACACACGGGGAGAATGGCAAGGAGGGCGGTGACGGTGCTGAGGAGTCGGCGCTGCACCGCATTCTGGCGGCTCAGGTGCTGCCTCTTCTGCCACGAGCCGCAAGTGCCCCTCTTTAAATTGTTTCTATTGTGCATTCGTTGTGATCGCCTCCTATCTCTGTGTTCTTCCCATCCTCTCCTCTCTTCCCCTTTCTCCCATCCATCGCTTTCACTACTTTCTCCCCATCAGCTCCGCTCACTTTTCTTTGCTCCACCGCGCTGCCCTCCCTTCCGCCCTGTCCCCACCACCCCACCAGGCGGAGTACATTCGGGAAGCATTGGGGGCGCCGCTACTCTCTGCCCGCTACTGCCCCTCCCATGCCGTATGTGCCCCTCGCATGCATCATTGCCCCTTTTTTATGCTGTACACACCTCAGTTGTATCTATTCGCAGGGGTGTGGACGAGTAAAGTAAACCCGTGTGCTCTCTGCACATACACCCCACCCCGCCTTTCCTTCCACCCCGTTCCTCATGGCGAGCAGGTGGTGCTGGCATCAGAGCGGTACAGCGGGGTGGCGGGGGCCACCTTCACGCTCACGCTCACTCGCCCCGCTCTCTGCTTCTCGCCGTCCCTCACTGCTGACCTCTGCCACGGTGAGTTCTCTCGATGGCAACGTGGCCTCCCTGCCATGTGTGCTGTGCTGGCCTGCTTCTGTCCTCTGCGTGCTCTGCACATGCACCTTCACTGCCTCACCTCCTTGCTGTCACACCACCATGCCATCACACCACCATGCCATTGACACATTTGCACTTTCATTCCAAGTACCCACAAACCACTCTTCGCAATCTCACCTTCTGGTGTGTTGCTTAATTTGTTCTTGTCCATCCACCCCTCTGCATGCCTTCCACCAATGCACACATGTTCGAGTCAGCGTGGAGCTAAGTGCAGCACTGAAGGTGGTTCTACCGCATGCATGCATCCGTCAACCACCTCCTCCCTGCATGCATCGCCCTCTGTGCACCCGTCCTCCCTGCGTCCCTGTCAGGCGAGGCAGCGGCAGCCACGGCAGTGCAGGTGGCGCTCATGGCGCGCGACCCCGCCAAGCTCAAGGCGGAGATTGCCGGTGCAGGTGGCAAGGTGAGGAGAGATAGACTCCCACCCTCTCTGCATCTGCCCTTTCCTGCCCCCCCACCAGGCGATGCAGCAGCAGCCACGGCGGTGCAGGTGGCGCTCATGGCTCGCGACCCCGCCAAGCTCAAGGCCGAGATGGCCGCTGCAGGCGGCAAGGTGAGCAGCCATAGCCATGCCGTGTGGTTGATGTGAACTCAAGTGTGATGTGTGCCACCACTGTGTGCTGGGTTGGGAGAGGAACAAGTGCATGTGTCCAGCCTTGCTGCAGCTTGTGCGCTTTCACGTTTCACCCTTCCTGCATGGAATGCCTTCCCTCATGCTGCCCACCACCACCACCACCACCCTCCTCCATGCACCTGCAGGTGCAAGTGGCGGTGGAGGGAGTGGGGCAGTGGGCGGTGCAGCAGGGCTCGCACCTCTTCCTCTCTGTCTCCGACTTCCTCCTCGCCCACCCCGCCACCCGCCCTTGACGGCCCGCCCCCTTGATGCTCCACCCCGCCCTTCCTGCCGGCCACCCTGCTGCTGGACTGGCCTAGGCTGGGAAGATATGGAAGCTACTCTGCATCCCGTGCATGCAGGCAGAATTTCAGCGACTTTTTTTTTAATGTATAGGCCGAGTGACTTGGCGAAGCATGTGGCATGAAGAAATGCATACACCCACGCAGACCAGTGATTTGTGTGCAAATGAAGCTTGAAACCTCATCTCAAAATGCTCTGAATGGGGCAGTCAATAGAGCAGTACTGGCGGTCGATGCATTTTGGATCACTGTGGTATGTATATTATGATTTTTTTTAGACTACAGATCGCAGTTCCAATGCTACTCTTTGAGCTAAAAGGTGGGTGACAGGGATGCTAGTGTGCTGACAAGTACCAGGGACAGCGGGACATGAGCTATTAGGGAAGGGAAGGCAGTGAAGTGAGCGAGGAAAGGAGACATGGTGAAACAGGACGGCATGGGAAGCAGGGAGACATGTGAAATAAGAAAAGCAAGGGCAAACAAGTGTGGTGAAAGAGGCAGATATGGGGAAACAAGGAGACATGGGGAAACGAGGGGACTTGGGGAAACAAGGATGTTTAGTGACAATGAGAGACGTAGGGAAACATTGGGGCATGGGAAAACATGGAGTGATATGGGTAAACAGGGAGGCATGAGGAACCAAGGAGTGACATGGAGAAACAGGGGGACATGAGAAAACGGGATACCAGTACTTGGTGAAACAGGGAAAGATGTGGAATCAGGGAGATGAAGAATAGGGAAGACATGGGGAGAGTGGCATAAAGAAACAGAGATACATGGTGAGATAAGGTTGCATAGTGGGAAAGCCATGGGGTTTGGGAAACAGGGAGACATGGTGATACAGTGAGGTATGGTGAAACAGGGAGTGACACGGGAAAATTGGGAGGAATGGTGAAACAGGGAGACATGGGGAAACAGGGAGGCATGGGAAAACAGGGAGGCATGGGGAAACAGGGAGGCATGGGGAAACAGGGAGACACGGTCAAATAGGAAGGCATGGGGAAACCGTGAGGCATGGGGAAACCGTGAGGCATGGGGAAACCGTGAGGCATGGGGAAGCGACGAAACGGGGATACTTGGGGAAACGGTAACACATAGTGAAACAAGGAGAGATGAGGATTTAGGGACATGATGGTGAAAAAAAGGAGACACATGGGGAACAAGGGTGGCATGAAGAACGAGGGAGACATGGGGAAAAACGAAAACATAGAGAAACAAGGAGACATGGGGAAATAGGAAGGCATGGAGAAACAGATAGGCATGGGAAAACAAAAGCACATGGGAAACAAGGAGATACGAGGAAACAAAGAGACATGGTGAATCGCAGAGACATGGGGAAAAAGGAAAACATGGGGAACAGGGATGGAGACATGGTGAAACAGCGATACAGGCGGAAACATGGGGATATGGGGAAAAGGGGAGACACGGTGAATCATGGAAAGATGGGGAAACAGGGAGGCATGGGCAAGCAGGGAGAGAGGCGGGATCAGGGAAAATAGGAAGACATGGGGAAACAGGTAGATGCCAGTGTATTGCAGTATTGTTGTATGGTGATTGTTTCTAGTTGACTGACATTGCGAATTACAGGCATCCAATCATCGATTGCAAGTGGAAACAACAAGGCCTAACATGCAACTACATCAAAGGCAGGGTCGACAGAAACTTGTCACATTGCCAGGTTCCTAATCTCCCTACAAGGCTCAAGCCTGGAGCCATCCGTCAGGAGCGCTCAAGCCTGGAGCCATCCGTCAGGAGCGCTCAAGCCTGGAGCCATCCGTCAGGAGCGCTCAAGCCTGGAGCCATCCGTCAGGAGCGCTCAAGCCTGGAGGTGTCGTTGAAGGCACAGCAGCACAACAGCTTTCCCTCACCCCCTCCAGCCATCAACCACCCACCACACTCCCACAAACACCCTGCTGTGAAGCAGGGCGCAAAAAAGGGTAGTGCCACCGTGTTCCCCATCCACACCACACCCATCCCCCAGTCATCTCTCTTGGCGTGTTGCTGTGCTGTGCTCCGCTGCTTTCACATGCCTTTTATGCCATCCCTCCATCTCATACCCCAAGCTTTCCTCTATTCAACCTCCATTTTCATCAAAAAAAAAATTAAGGATTTCGGAGATGGTTTTCCCTTCTTTTCTTTCCATGCGTGCAGCAGTCAAGGGCGCCATGGCCAGCGTGGGATTGCGGCCGGCACGGCCTTGGACGTCCTGCGAGGCCGCTTGCCCGCAGCTTCGACTTCCACTCCGCTCACCTCCCTGTGCGGTGCGGCGCATTTAGGCCTGGGAATCAGTGTCGTTCCCTCCACTCGCCTCCTAATCGCTGCTCCCTTGCTCGGTTTCGGGATGCGCAACGCTACGACCGTACTCACTGACTTCGCGCAGGCCGCCGAAGACAGAACCGTCAGAGGTGAACAAGCGGATCTGATGCCGCTTCATGCGGTGTTGCAACGATAGGGACTGCTGCATCCGACAATCTCGCATTCGAGGCTTCAGCGTCCTGCGCTGAAAGATCTGTCAGTTTCGCTTCCGCAGCTGCATGATCAAATGGTTCACCATCCGCAGCTGCAGCATCAAAAGCTTCGGCATGCGACGCTTCAGCATGCTTCGCTTCAGCGTCTGACACTCCTGTAGCATCCGATGTCACCGGCAGCAGCTCGAGCAGCATTGGCATTGTAGCGGTGAGATTCGTGCTGTTGTTGGTAAACAGCGGCTCAAGGCACGATTTTGCCTGCTTCTCGCTGTTCTTCCAAAAGCTCAGTGCGGAAAAAAACGGCGGATAGTCTGAGGCCATGTCGAACTGAATGAACGAGGAAGTAAACCGAACTACGAAGACCAGCAGCGTAGTACCTTGTGTTTGGAAGGAGTTGTGAATGAGATAAGCTGGGGTGGCGGATTTCTAAGGCAGATTAGCGGCTGGTGTTGGCAGATCTGCCGCTGGTCACAGCAGCAGCAGCAAGAAGCGGAGAGAGACAGACTCGAGGCTTGGGGAGGGAAAAGCGGAACACCGCAGCCACGGAAAGGCGGGTCTTGCGCCGCGGGGAGCTTTCAAGGCTCCAGATCAGGCCTGTCGAAGCTTCTGGGACCATAACTTTGCCCCCTGACCTCCTCAGATTCAGGCCCGTTTTTTCAGAACCCTGCGCCTTTTCCCGCCCTTAACCGTGGGTGCAGGCCCATGGCAAAACTTATACGGGGCTGAATAAAGTACAGCAGAATAAAGTACAAAAAGTTGTTTTGTTTGCCCCGGCTGTACGACAGAATAAAGTACAAAAAGTTTGCGGATAGAGCGCCAGAATATCAATGTGTATCAACAATTGTTTTCCAAAAACTGAAGTTTTTGCAATTAGCTTGAAAATCGGAAAGTGTGTCAGGATTTCGGAAAGTGTGTCAGAATTTCGGAAAGCTGTGTCAGAATTTCGGAGAGTGTGTCAGAGGTTTTTTGCTTCAGGATTCGTCAATTTATTCTGACGCGAGTGGGAAAACCAGAATCAGGCTCAATTTCGGCGGGAATTTCATGTAGTTACCATTCGCGTGATGGGCTGCTAGTGTAGAGTTACCAAATGTGTTATGAGTTGTATGAAAGAAGAGTGCGCAGAATGCAATATCGCGGAAGTGATTACAACTACTGAGCAAACAACGAGGCCTATGTATAATATAGCACATCTAGCTAGGCCGAAGGTCGCGGAGTCGCGCGAAGGTTGGGTGCAGGTTTGGGGTTGGGCAACCCGAGGGCGACGCGGGAAACGTTCGGAAGGCAAGGTCGTCGGACCGAGCCTGAAATCCGAAAGTTGGAATTGTATACGTAAGAGATGCCTCAGTAAGGAATTAGCGAAATTCCTTACACTACCCCCCCCCCCCCCCCCCCCCTCCCCCCCTTAAGAAAGGTGGTCAACATCAGGCACATGTCAGCGAGAAAGATGCTGTCGAAGTACTGAGTGCCCTTGTAGTGAGTCAGCCGCGATCCACCCAGCGTAGTAGGAAGTCGACGTGGCGTCCGGCGGGGGTCGCACGAATGCGATGGTTCAATATCTTCCAAGGTTGAAGCGTCGGGTCTGCCACAGGTCGGACACTTGGCGCCTGGTGGGGTCGGGCGACATCGGACGACTGCGGTGCTACATAGTGGCGAAGTAAGCTGACGTGGAAAGCGTCGTGGATTTTCCAGTCGTCCGGTAGGAGAAGTTTCGCAATGACTGGTGTCAGCATCCGACTGATGCGAAAGGGTCCCACGTAGCGTGGACGCAGTTTTGCAGGCTGGGGCAGCTTGAGGTTTTTTGTGTCCAGGACCATCTGCCCGTCACGGAAGGGTAAATTCCGTCGATGTCGGTCGGCGTAGCGGCTGACGGCCTTTATCGGGAGTTGTTGACGAGGGTACTACCGGATCTATCCCGTAATTCAGGTAGGACGGCGACTGCTTGGTTGTTGCAGATGGGGCGTTATTGTACGCAAACTCGAGCATGGGAAGGGAATCCTCCCACCTGGTGATGTCGGGGCAGTTCGTGCGAATCAACTGCTCCATCATCTGGTTTGTCCTCTCTGTCTGTCCGTCGGTCTGTGGATGGTACGACGACGAAAACTGCAGGCGGGTGCCGTACTGTGCCCACGTCTCCTGCCAGAACTTCGACGTGAATTTTGGGTTGCGGTCGCTGATTATCGCCGAGGCAACCCGTGTAGTCGTACGACGGTCAAGATGAAGAGCTTCGCTGTTTCTTCGGCTGTGATCGTCGTGCGGCATGGTGCGAAATGCGCCATTTTCGTTAAGCGATCGACGACGACAAGTACCGAGTCGTTGCCACTTGCGCCCGCCGTCAGTCCTGTGACGAAATCCATTGTCACCTGTTGCCACGGTCGTTCGGGTGGCTCGAGGGGTTGCAGCAATCCAGCTGGGCGTTGGCGTGATGACTTCATTGCTTGGCAGGTCGGGCAGGCGGACACGTAGTGCTGCACGTCGGACGCCATGTCGGGCCAGTAATAATTCCGTTGCAGCAGCTTCAACGTTTTGTCGACGCCGAAATGCCCGGAGAGGTTGAAGTCGTGTACTTCCTGCGTCAGCAATTCTCGTAAGGGTCGGTAAGAAGGTACCCAAACTCGGTTAGTACCGACTTTTAGGTAGTAGCTCCCATGCGCCGTGGTGACCCCGTGGTGTTGATTGGTCCGGAAAAACCGGTCAATCCTGTAGCCATGCTTGAATAATCCTGTCAATAAAGGGTTAGAATGGGCGATTATTACTGCTGCGGTCTGCATTGATGGTCGGGTCAGGGCGTCGGCGATGTTGTTGGCGCCCTTTTTGTACGTGATGGTGTAGCTGAAATTGGACTCGAGGTAATCGAGCCACCGGATTTGTCGCGGGTTGAGTTGTGGTTGGCTGCGCATGTATTGTAATGACTTGTGGTCGGTTCGGATGGTGACGTCCGCTCCCGTGAGGTAACAGCGCCAGGTACGAAATGCATGCACGATGGCGAGCATTTCCTTGTCGTGGACCGGATAGTTGCGCTCGGGCAGCTGCATTTTTCTTGATTCGTACGCGATGGGTTGCAGCCCGTTGCCGAAGTCCAGTAGGAGCACAGCGCCCACGGCGAAATCGCTGGCGTCCGTCACGACTTCGAACGGTTGAGATGGATCTGCCAGCCGAAGCACCGGGGGTGAACTCAAAATTTTCTTCAGCTCGTTGAAAGCCAGCTATTCTCTCTCCCCCCAACAGAATTGCACGCCCTTATGCAGAAGATCGGTTAACGGCCTGGTCACCCCCGCCATATTCGGTACAAAACGGCGGACGTAGTTAACGGAGCCGAGGAAACTCTGCAACTCCGTGATGTTCGTGGGCGGCTTCCATTCTGAAATCGCCGTCACTTTGCGAGGGTCAATTTTAATGCCCTCCCCTGAAATCACGTGCCCCAGGAATTCCAGCTCCGGCTGTAAGAACTCACACTTAGAGCCCTTAGTAATCAGTCGGTTATGCTGCAAGCGCCGGAACACTTCCTCTAAGTCCTGTAAATGCTGCTCCCGAGTCTTGCTGTACACCAGGATGTCGTCCAGATAAACGATAACTTTTTTGTCCAGCATGTCCCGAAACACCCCGTTCATGGTGAGCTGGAAAGTCGAGGGCGCGTTCGTCAACCCGAACGGCATCACAGTGTACTCGTAACTGCCGTAGCGGGTGCGAAACGCAGTCTTCGGGCAGTCGTCGGCGAACACGCGAATTTGGTGGTAGCCACCTCGCAAATCGATTTTCGAGAAGAAGCGAGCCCCACGAAGCTGATCCAGCAGATCGTCCGCTCGTGGGATCGGGTAGCGTGACTTGATCGTGACCCGGTTCAACGCTCGATAGTCGATGCACATGCGCAGGCCTCCATCCTTTTTCGGTGTGAACAGTATCGGTGCGGCGTATGGTGACGTGCTCGGCCGGATAAAACCCTTCGACAGCAGATAATCCAGTTGTTTCCGCAACTCATCGAGCTCCGGTTGGCTGAGCCGCCACTATGACCGAACAGTTGGTTTTGCGCCTGGCTCCAGCTCGATTCTGTGGTCCCCCGGACGTTGAGGTGGCAGCCCGTCAGGCAGGTCATCCGCGAAGATTTCGGGATACCTCCGAATCATGCTTGCCACGTCGTTGGGTACAGCAGCGCAGAGCGTGTCGATGTCGGCGATTTTTTCGGAAGCCACCACCTCGTACAGCTGTACGGCGTAGCCTTGTGCTCCCCGTTTTATCGCCCTCTTCATCGTTATTGCGTTGACACGTGTTTTCATCGGCTCCGGCTCCGCCCATTTCGGAAGTGTCACGCGCCCCTTGTTGCATAGCACCGTGATCGCCCCCGTCGTCCAGTCGATCGTCGAATTGAAACGCTGTAGCCAATCTCGTCCGAGCAGCACATCGCAACCGTCCAGTGTTGTCGCCAGCATTCGCATTGAAAACCCGAAATCGTCGCCACACTTCATCCGAATTTGTCGGACCTCGTCTTTTATCGCTAGCGGTGTCCCGTCCACCAGTCGCGCGTCAGTCTCGGGCAGACACCTGTCCAGTTTGACCCCTATTTTTTTGGCCGTTGCCAGGTTGACGAGACTGTGGCTCGCCCCACCGTCAACGAATAATTTTATTTTATAGCCGTTAACCCTCCCCACAACCAGCACAGGGTGATCCACGTGTTCATCCACCTTATTCGTCTGGTTGCAGTCGATAGCCCGTATCGGTACCACCACTCAGTGTGGATGTTGATTGCCGGGCGACGGGGTCTCGTCAGTAGGTGGCCCGACTGCTACTGACTCGTCTCTTTTCCCGACCCCTCTCTGTCGTTCCTGTTTCCCTGTTTCAGCTTCGGGCAGTCCTTCTTCCAGTGGCCCGGTTGGTTGCAGTTGAAGCACGTGTTAGGTCCACGTCTCGGTGCATCCACCCCGTTGATTGTGGGCTGGCGCGGCGGTCCACGATATTGAGTGCCCTCCCGGGAACTCATTCTCGCCCATTGCATCAGTGTCAGAATGTTCTTATCTAGCCTGTAGTGGGGTGCTCTATAGCGAGTACAACCCTGTTAGGGTTTGCTATTTGTATCCCCATTCTTGCTAGTCAAACCCTCTTTCTTTCTTCTAATTTTGACATGCTATCAGAGCGCGTTACGACTTGGCCTGTGGGCCCGCCTAATGCTTCCGCTGCTGTATTTCTGGTCGCGCGCCTTGGGCGCGTGACGTCTTTTTTTTCTACCCGTCGCGGACCCGCCCCTGGCGCCCGCGGCGGTGCCCTTGGCCGTCGCGGACCCGCCTTTGGCGCCCGCGGCGGTGCACTTGGCGCCCGCGGACCCGCCTCTGGCGCCCGCGGTGGTGCCCTTTGCCGTCGCGGACCCGCCTTTGGCGCCCGCGGCGGTGCCCTTGGCGCCCGCGGACCCGCCTCTGGCGCCCACGGCGGTGCCCTTTGCCGTCGCGGACCCGCCTTTGGCGCCCGCGGCGGTGCACTTGGCCGTCGCGGACCCGCCTTTGGCGCCCGCGGCGGTGCACTTGGCGCCCGCGGACCCGCCTCAGGCGCCCGCGGCGGTGCCCTTGGCCGTCGCGGACCCGCCTTTGGCGCCCGCGGCGGTGCACTTGGCCGCCGCGCCCCTGGTGCCCGCGACGGTGCTCCTGCCTCACCCGTACCTGCGCTCGTGCACCCGCCCCTGCCTCACCCACGCCTCCCCTCGTACAGCCGTGGGGGGGAGGGTATTGGGGTGGCGGGTGTTGGAGTCTTGGGTCGTATCCGTCCCTTCCCCTCCTCCTCCTTTTGTTCCCACTGCTACAGCTGCCGCTGGGGGGGAGGGTGTGAGGGTGTGGGGGAGCAGGGGGAGTGGTACCGGGGTGGCGGGTGTGAGGCAACACGCAGCCGTCCCTCCATCTCTCCTCTCTTCCCCCCTTCTCTGCTGCTCCTGCAGCAGTGTGGGGGAGGGGAAGGAGGAGGGTGAGAAGATGGAGGGGGTGACCTACTTGTGTCAGCCCGCCTGCAGTTCCTGCTATTGCTTGTTCTTTATTATTTTGCATGTGTACACCTGCAGGTTGTATTCTACACAAACTCCTGCTGCAGGCAGTTATGGGGGAGTGTCAGAACTTATATTATGTAACTGCCTGTAGCTGTAGTTAGTGTAGTTATTTAAATCTGTAGGTGGTGCACCTCTTCACTTGTTTCCTTTGCTATATGTTTTTCGAAACTATAGTGAAACTCATTCTTCCCAACTCTCTCTCAACTCACTCGACATCCTAACCCTTTCGAAACCCACTCGATATCCTAGTTGGGCCTAGGCTACTAAGCCTAGGCCCTAGTTAATCTTAAATTTTCTTCCAGCATCTTCTAATTTTCGACATGCTATCAGAGCAGGTCGATCCCCTTGGATCGATCCTGTGGGTGGGCTCACCACCTCGTTGCTTCCGCTGCAACTGCTACTGCTACTCTCTGTGCCGCACGCCTCGTGGCGTGCGGCAGTTTTTCTTCCCGCCGTGCGCCCCGAGGCGCGCGGCGGTTTTCTGCCCGCCGTGCGCCCCGAGGCGCGCGGCGGTTCTTTGCCCGCTGTGCGCCCCGAGGCGCGCGGCGGGCTTCTGCCTCGTCGCTCGGCGCGTCGCCCTCGGGAGGCACTGCGACGGGCGACGGGGACCCGCGCGTCGGCCCCGTCGCCGCCCGCAGTGGGCCCGTCGCCGCGCGCAGCGGCCCCGTCGCCGCCCGCAGCGGCCCCGTCACCGCCCCGGCGACCCCGTCCCCGCCCGCATCGGCCGCCCCGTCGCCGCGCGCAGCGGCCCCGTCCCCGCCCGCATCGGCCCCGCCTGCGGCCCCCCCCTTTTCCCGTCGCCTGTCGAGGCGACCCTCGGGGGCCGCTGGGGGAGGGGGGCGAGCGCCGCCCCTTCTGCTGCCTGTCTTGGTGCCCTGGGAGGCCGCGCGTCGGTTCCCCCCCCCCCCCCCCCCCCCTCCCCCCCCTTCCCCGTAACCTCCCTACCCGCCATCTCGCCCTGCCTGTGTTAGGGTTTGGGGAGTGGCGAGTAGGGGGTGGCGAGTATGGGGGTGGCACTTCTTCATTCCTCCCTTTGCTCCTCCTCCTCCTTCGTCTCCCACTGCTGCAGCTGTCGCTGAGGGGGGTGGATGTGTGGGAGACTGGGGTTTAGGGTTTAAGGGGGGTGCGTGGGAGTGGAGCTAGCGGTGTAGCAGCGGGTGTGTGCCAGGGGGAGTTGGATAGTTAGGGAAGCTGCATGGAGGTTGCCGTCGTGTCGTCAGCAGCACCTGTATTCCGGGGGCTTCGCCCGGTAGCCCAGTCGTAGCCAGCTGTGCCAGCCGCCCGTGGGTCCGTTGCTCGTCTGCCGCTACTTTAGCCGCGGGGCCAGTTACTCCAGTAGTCCGGGGGCTTCCCCGGTAGCCGCTGTGCCAGTGTGCCTCCTGTTGCCCGTGTGCCTGCAGCTTCAGCCGTCGCCTCCTATCTTCTCTCCTCTCACTCTCTCTCCTCCTCCTCACTTGCCCGTTGTGACTACCACTAGCTCTGCTCATAATTGTGAACTTTAAACTATTGCTTCTTGAACTTGTGCTCAGAATGTGTGGTGACATTGTGATCCACCCTGAGCTTGTTATGCTTTGCTTGCTCTGCTGATTACACCCCACTTTGGCTATGGGGGTGTGTCAGAATGTTCTTATCTAGCCTGTAGTGGGGTGCTCTATAGCGAGTACAACCCTGTTAGGGTTTTCTATTTGTATCCCCATTCTTGCTAGTCAAACCCTCTTTCTTTCTTCTAATTTTGACAATCAGCGCATCCGTTGATTCAGCCACCTGGACGGCATCGAGAAAATTGCGTGGCCTCGTCCGTCGCACCTCGTACTGTATTTCGTACTTGAGGCCTGCGACATACCGGTCGAGTCGTTCCGCGTCGCTCATATCGTCCACTTGGTCAGCCAAATTGCAGAATGTTGCCGTGTAATCTTGGACCGGCGCCACCTGCTTCCAGGTGCGCAGCTTCATGCGAGCAGAATCCGAGGCGGATACATGCTCGAATCTGGTTCGCAGCGCGGCGCCCCACTCCGTCCATGTGCGTATCGTGGCCACTCCGAAGATTGAAGTTGCCTGTTGCGTAGCAGTTGTCCAGGTCCCGTCGTTCGCACGTGACATCCCTGCCGGAGTCCCCCCTGTCTGAAGAGTCTGCTTCCACCACTCCAACGCCAGCCCTCGTAATAGTGACACTGCAAAATTAATGCGGGTAGCATCGTCAGCAATTTGCGTAGCATTGAAAAACACCTCCACTCCGAACAACCATGCCGACACAGTGACGGTTTTGTCGCTGGGGTTGAACGGGGGTGGGTTCGTCGGTTTTATTTTAACAGTTGTTGAGACTGTTGCTGCTGCATGCATCGGGGGCGCCACTGAAGCCATCACCGGGGTTGTCGCTGCTGCCTGACGTGGTGTAGTTTGCGACTGTTGCCTCGGCGCCGCTCGTGTCTGTTGCTGCGGCTATGACTGTTGTTCCTGCGTCCCTTGTGATTGTTGCATCCGTGCCGTCCACTCATCTTCAGCGTCCAGCGAGTCCCGTAGCTCGCTAAGGACCTCGTCGTTAGGCGCGAAGCTGCTACTTGCTTCATCCACAGCGGCCGACTCCTGACGCGCTTCACCTCGCGTCTGGCGTAGCTCGGCGTTTTCCACCCTCAGGCGCTCCAACTCGCCAGACATAGTCTGCATGTTGGATTGCATCGCCCGAAAGTCCTGCAAAAACACGTCAAACTCTGCTTGTGTCATGTTTCGGAGACTCATCCTAGCGGGCAGCGGGTTAACAGCGATTTTTATGGTTTTGATGAAGGCACAAACGCTATAAGTCGGAGCGAGATAATCGTATCTATCTCTCTGTCAAACATTATATATGTTCTGCTTGTGTAGGCTACAGTGGGTTAGCCTATAGGGGGTACACAATTCTAGGGTTTCCTAGTTGTACTCATTTCACTGCTAGTTCATTCACTTTTCCTGTTCGCTGATTCTCACATGGTATCGAGCAGGTTCCCCTGTGGGAACTGTTCGTAGGGCCCACCACCGCTACCTCTTAACTTTTTTTTTTCCTGCCCGGAGCGCGCTCCGGGCCCTAGTACTTTTTTTTTTTCGTTCCGCCCTAGCGCCCTGACGGCCGCCCGCCCTAGCGCCCGAGCGCCGCCCGCCCTAGCGCCCGAGCGCCGCCCGCCCTAGCGCCCGTGCGCCGCTCGCCCTAGCGCCCTGACGGCCGCCCGCCCTAGCGCCCTGACGGCCGCCCGCCCTAGCGCCCGAGCGCCGCCCGCCCTAGCGCCCGAGCGCCGCCCGCCCTAGCGCCCGTGCGCCGCTCGCCCTAGCGCCCTGACGGCCGCCCGCCCTAGCGCCCTGTCGGCCGCCCGCCCTAGCACCCGAGCGCCGCCCGCCCTAGCGCCCGAGCGCAGCTCGCCCTAGCGCCCGAGCGCCGCCCGCCCTTGCGCCCTGACGGCCGCCCGCCCTGACGCCTGAGCGCCGCCCGCCCTAGCGCCCTGACGGCCGCCCGCCCTGACGCCTGAGCGCCGCCCGTCGTCGCCCCAGCGCCCTAGCGCCCGACGCCCGCGAGCCGCCCGTCGCAGCAGCCCGTGAGCTGCCTGTACGCCGCCCGCCGAGCCGCCCGTGCACCCGCCCAGCGTGAGCCGCCCACGACCGCCCAGGCTGCCGTCCCCTTCTACCGGCCCCGCAACTGCACATACTGGCCCCGCCGCTGCACCTACCGGCCCCCACCACCCACCCCCCCTTTTCCCGTCGCCTGTCGAGGCGACCTGAGGGGGCCGCTTGCGGGAGAGGCCAGCAGAGGGGTGGCAGGTGTGTGGCCTCCCCTGCTTCTCCTCCTCCTTCATCGCTCACCTGCAGCAGCCGAGCCGCCCCACCGCCGAGCCGCCCTGCACCCGAGCCGCCCAGCAGCCGAGCCGCCCTGCCGCCGAGCCGCCGGGTCGCTGAGCTGCTGAGCTGCAGTTGCTGCCGAGCCGCCCTGCCGCCGAGCCGCCGAGTCACCGAGCTGCTGAGCTGCAGTTGCTGCCGAGCCGCCTTGCCGCCGAGCCGCCCGAGTCGCCCGAGCCGCCGAGCCGCCGAGCTGCCGAGCCGCTGAATCGCCGAGCCTACTATTCCCACCACTGGTGAGCTCTTGCCCTACTAGCACGCTGCGCGTCGCCTGCTTGCCTGCCTGCCTGCCTTTTGGCTTGCCTGGCTGCCTGCCTTCCTGCTGCTAGTCCTGCTCCTGCTTCTACTTGCGGAGCCAGATGCAGCCCCAGCGATGCCTGCGTGAGTCCCTCACGCCCCAGCAGCTGCGTGAGTGGTACGCTGGTTGGGGCTGTAGGGGTGGCGACGCTACTCCTACTTCCACTCCTGCTGCTTCTACTCGTGGTGGCGGCCAGATGCAGCTCCCGCGACCCTCTCGCGTGTCTCTCACGCCTCGCCAGCTTCGTGAGTGGTACGCTCAGAGTGGAGGGTCTCTCAGTGCTGTTCGCTGCTCTTACGTGATTCGCACTGGTACTCGGACTGGTCAGCCTTGTGGGACACGTAGTCATACACAGTCCCGCTGCTTCGCCCGTCTGAGCGACGCCTGGCGTACCGTGTTTGGCGACGAGGCTGAGCTTCCCGACTGGGTGGAGTTGCTTAGGCAGAGGGTAGATATATATGCTCTTGACTATGATGCTATTCTCACTGCCATGTATGCATTGCCTACTAGTGCTGACCGTGCCGGTCACCTGTGCGTCCCGCCTGACCCAGGTATAGGACCTGCTGCTCTAGCTACTGGTGAGGCTGCTGCTCTGGGTGCTAGTGAGTCTCCTGCTCCAGGTACAGGTGCGGCTGCTGCTCTAGGTGCTAGTGAGTCTGCTTCCTCAGGTGCGGGTGAGGCTGCGCTCTCAGGTACCGCGTTGGCTTCGGCCTCCCTCACCTTTACACTTGACTCTGGGGCTTCTCGCTCCTTCTTTCGAGACCGCACCACACTCACGCCGCTTGGTCGGCCGGTTGCTGTCTCCCTGGCTGACCCCTCTGGGGGTCCTGTCCTCGCCCACTTCTCCACTGTCCTCCCGTGTCCGGCTGCCCCCTCGGGCACCCTGTCTGGCCTGTACCTCCCCTCGTTCTCGACGAACTTGGTGAGTGGTGCAGACCTGCAGGATGCGGGGGTTCACCAGTTCACTCCTGCGAGTCAGCGGGTGACCCACTGCACGGACGCACGCACAGGCCGGCACCTGGCCACGTTCTCGCGTCGGCCGGGGTCGAGCCTCTACACCCTGACCACTGAGTCTCCTCCTGTCCACGCGTCCGGTCAGGTAGCAGCGTCGGGTCAGGTGTTTGCTGCTGCGTCCAGGTCTGGTCCTGAGTCTGCCCCCTGTTCGTGTCGCCTCCTGTCTCACGAGACTCTTCCGTGGCACCACCGTCTAGGCCACCCCTCCTTGCCCCGTCTTCGGGGCATGGCTTCCCGTGTCCTTGTCTCTGGTCTTCCCCAGTCTCTCCCTCCCCTTCCTTCGGGACCAGGACCTTCCTGTGTCCCCTGTATCGAGGGGCGCCTCAGGGCTGCTCCTCACTCCTCCCAGTTTCCCCCGACAGAGGCTCCTCTGCAGACGCTTCACATGGACGTGTGGGGCCCGGCCCCCGTCCGTGGGCAGGGTCACGAGCGCTACTTCCTGTTGGTGGTTGACGACTACTCGCGTTACACCTCAGTCTTCCCCTTGCGCAGCAAGGGTGCTGTCACTGAGGTGCTGATCGACTGGATCCGCGAGGCTCGTCTCCAGCTCAGGAGGAGCTTCGGCTGGGACTTTCCTGTTCTGCGTCTGCACTCTGACCGAGGTGGGGAGTTCTCCTCTCGCATTCTGCGAGACTACTGTCGTGCACAGGGGATCCGCCAGACCTTTACGCTTCCGGACTCTCCACAGCAAAATGGGATTGCTGAGCGCCGCATTGGCATGGTCATGGATGTCGCTCGTACGTCCATGATGCATGCGGCTGCCCCCCATTTTCTGTGGCCGTTTGCGGTTCGGTACGCGGCGCATCAGCTCAACCTTCACCCCAGGGTCTCTCGGCCCGCGATGTCCCCAGTGTTACTGTGGACGGGGAAGGTCGGCGATGCGTCTGCGTTCCGTGTCTGGGGATCTCGGGCGTTTGTCCGCGACTTGTCTGCGGACAAGCTGTCCCCCCGTGCTGCTCCCTGTGTCTTCCTTGGCTTCCCCCCTGACGCTCCAGGGTGGCAGTTCTACCACCCCTCCTCTCGTCGTGTTCTGTCCTCCCAGGACGTCACGTTCGACGAGTCAGTCCCCTTCTACCGCCTCTTCCCCTACCGTACTCCTTCCCTCCCCCCCCCACCGGACTTCCTGGTGCCAGTTCCCCCCCCGGTAGACCCCCTCCCCCCTCAGGTTCCTGCCCCTTCAGGTGTGTCCCAGGTAGACACAGTCGAGCCAGTCGAGGTTGCTGCTGAGTCTGGTCCTGCTGCGGGTGCAGAGCCTGGGGGTGCTACGCCTGCGGGTGCTGAGCTTGGGGGTGCTGCTGCTGGGGGTGCTGAGCCTGGGGGTGCGAGGCCGGGGGGTGCTGAGCTTGGGGGTGCTGCTGCTGGGGGTGCTGAGCCGGGGGGTGCTACGTCAGGAGCTGCTGAGCCTTGGGGTGCTGAGCCTGGAGGTGCGGAGCCTGCGACTGCTGGGCGGGAGCCGCTCTCTCCACAGGAGCTGCGCGAGTGGTTTGCTCGCCGCTGGAGGCGTGCTGCTGGAGCTGGAGCTTCTTCGCCTGCTGAGGGTGCTGAGTCTGGAGCTGCTGAGCCTGGAGGTGCTGAGTCTGGAGCTGCTGAGCCTGGGGGTGCTACGTCTGGAGCTGCTGTGCCTGGGGGTGCTGAGTCTGGAGCTGCTGAGCCTGGGGTTTCTCCTGCTGCTGCGTCTCGCCGGGAGCCCCTCTCTCCACAGGAGCTGCGCGAGTGGTTTGCTCGCCGCTGGAGGAGTGCTGCTGGAGCTGGAGCTTCGTCGACCGTCGAGGGTGCTGGTGCTGCCGGTCCCGGAGCTGCTGGGCCTGCGGGTCCTACTGGAGCTGGAGCTGCTGAGGGTGTTGGTGCTGAGACTACTGCTGTCTGTCCTAGCGGTGGTTCTGCTGCTGGTGCTGCTGGAGGTCCTGCCGCTGGAGGTGTTGGTGGCGCTGGTGCTGTCGCTGAGGGTGCTGGTGCTGTCCCTGCTGAGTCTGGAGCTGCCGCGCGGCCTCGGCCGTACTTCGTTCCGCTCCTACAGCAGGTTCTTGGTCTTTCTCCTTCGGTAGAGTGTCCACAGCCTGTCCAGTCGCAGTCACTGTTGGAGCCTTCCTCTCCTCTGCCTGCTCCCTCTCCTTACACTGGTCCTACTGGAGGTCTTGCTGAGCGTCGTGAGCCTGCGTCTCGTCCCGCGTCGCCTGTTCGTGCTGCTCGCGCTAGTGGTCGCGGTTCGCGTCAGCGTCCTCCTCCTGTCCCTGGCACGCACCGGATGTCTCTGCGTCCGTCCACTGCTCCTCTGCGTGCCCCTTTGCCTTCTCCTCCTGAGTCCTCTCTTCCTGCGCTTGCCGACCCTGAGTCGGACTCTCTTCGCGCTGCCAGTCCTACTGTCACGCGTCTGCTTGCTACTGTCGTCACTGACCCCTCTTTTGAGTCCACTGCTGCGTCTGCTCTAGTCGCTGAGCTCGTTGACTTTGCTGTTCGCTGTCGTCTCGACTACGCTGCTAGTCTTGTTGCTGAGTCTGCGTCTGTCTGTCCTCTGTCCGTCGGGGGTGAGTGTGCTCTTGGCACGGACGTCCTAGAGGACAGGCAGGAGGAGTTACAGTGTCTAGCGGCTGCTTCACCTCATCTCGCGTCTGTACTGCTTGCCCCTGAGGGAGACCCGGATGCACTAGACATCCCGACTCCGCGTTCTTACGCGGAAGCCGTAGAGGGTCCCTACTCCTCTCAGTGGCAGGCAGCTATGGATGCAGAGATGGCTTCCTGGAAGTCCACAGGCACCTACGTTGACGCGGTTCCCCCTCCTGGGGCGAACATCGTCAGTGGCATGTGGATCTTCAGGGTGAAGCGGCCGCCGGGCTCTCCACCTGTCTTCAAGGCACGGTACGTTGCTCGTGGCTTCAGTCAGCGGCAGGGAGTTGACTACTTTCAGACCTTCTCTCCCACCCCGAAGATGACCACTCTTCGGGTGCTGCTGCACATAGCCGCTCAGCGCGACTACGAGCTTCACTCTCTCGACTTCAGCACTGCGTTCCTGCAGGGTAGCCTGCACGAGGAGATCTGGCTGCGCCGTCCACCTGGCTTCACTGGGACTTTCCCTCCTGGCACCCAGTGGAGCCTCCGACGGCCAGTCTACGGTCTCCGCCAGGCACCGCGTGAGTGGCACGACACACTGAGGACTACGCTTGCGGCTCTTGGGTTTGCTCCTTCTACTGCTGACCCGTCGCTGTTTCTGCGCACCGACACTTCACTGCCGCCGTTCTACATCCTCGTGTACGTCGACGACTTGGTCTTTGCCACAGCGGACACTGCTGGACTCGCCTACGTGAAGTCCGAACTGCTGAAGAGACACACGTGCACAGACCTGGGTGAACTGCGCAGCTACCTTGGCTTGCAGATCACTCGGGACAGAGCACGCCGCACCATTACCTTGACTCAGTCACACATGGTGCAGCAGGTCCTTCAGCGCTTTGGCTTCACGTACTCCTCGCCTCAGGCCACTCCTCTGCCTACTCGCCACTCACTCTCAGCTCTGCCTTCGGATGAGTCCGTAGAGTCGAGTGGTCCGTATGCAGAGCTTGTTGGCTGCCTCATGTACCTGATGACCTGCACATGACCTGACCTTGCATACCCTCTGAGCATTCTTGCACGCTATGTTGCTCCTGGGAGACACAGACCAGAGCACATGGCTGCAGCGAAGAGGGTATTGCGCTACCTGTGCAGTACGTCGGGCATGGGGCTAGTGCTTGGAGGGCGGAGTCCAGTGGTCCTTACCGGCCACGCGGACGCTTCTTGGGCTGACGACCAGGCTATGCAGCGGTCGTCACAGGGTTACACCTTCAGCCTTGGTTCCGGCTCTGTCTCGTGGCGGTCTACTCGCTCGTCTTCGGTTCTCGGCTCCAGTTGTGAGGCTGAGATCTACGCCGGGGCCATGGCTGCACAGGAGCTTCGCTGGCTCACCTACCTGCTGACTGACCTTGGAGAGCCACCTCGTTCTCCTCCAGTGCTGTACGTAGACAACAAGGCCATGCTGGCCTTGTGTCGAGAGCAGCGCTTGGAGCACAGAACGAAGCACATTGCTCTCCGCTACTTCCTTGCTCGTGAGCTGCAGCAGCGTGGTCAGTTGCGACTTGCGTACGTGGCCTCTGAGGCCAACACTGCTGATGTGTTCACCAAGGCACTCGCGCCTTGTGACCATCAGCGCTTTTGCACCCAGCTGGGTCTTGTGCCTGTCTTGCCTCACTTGCTCTCCTCTTGACTTCACTTGTACTGTGACATATATATATACCTGCTCTTGCTTGTCTAGTTTTATATATATGTCTGTACTCCTGCATGTGAACTGGCCTCTGGCCCTGCTCTTGTGCTCGGACTGTGTGGTGACTTTGTGATCCACCCTGAGCTTGCTTTGCTTTGCTTGACTGGTCTTGTGACCCCTTGTTCTCCCCCACTTTGCCTATGGGGGTGTGTCAAACATTATATATGTTCTGCTTGTGTAGGCTACAGTGGGTTAGCCTATAGGGGGTACACAATTCTAGGGTTTCCTACTTGTACTCATTTCACTGCTAGTTCATTCACTTTTCCTGTTCGCTGATTCTCACACTCTCAGCCGACCGCTTTGCAGCCCACCAAACCTATCGCACCCCTTCACTAAAACTACCCCGGAAAGTGGAGGGTAACCTAGGAAAGTAGCTCTGATACCAGGTGTTATGAGTTGTATGAAAGAAGAGTGCGCAGAGTGCAATATCGCGGAAGTGATTACAACTACTGAGCAAACAACGAGGCCTAGGTATAATATAGCACATCTAGCTAGGCCGAAGGTCGCGGAGTCGCGCGAAGGTTGGGTGCAGGTTTGGGGTTGGGCAACCCGAGGGCGACGCGGGAAACGTTCGGAAGGCGAGGTCGTCGGACCGAGCCTGAATTCCGAAAGCTGGAATTGTACGCATAAGAGATTCCTCAGTAAGGAATTAACGAAATTCCTTACAAAATGCGTTAAGCAAGTTACCAAACGTGTTAAGCGAGTTACCAAACGCGTTAAGCGAGTTACCAAACGCGTTGAAATCGTTACCGTACGCGTTATAGTGCCCCATGTAACTTACCATTGACATATTTTCCCTATAATTAGGGCCCGAAACTAGAATGCACTTTTGTTCAACAAAAACACTACATCAGTCCTGTTATCTACCATAACTGTTATGCTTGTTGACATGAGCATCCTATCTCGCTACACTACGTGCTACAAGCCTATCTACCCCTACCTAAAATGTTGCAATATCTTTAAGCAGTCTTCCGTCCCTTGCTCTCAAAGATGGCATAGGCAGCTGGCCAGTCTACTGCATAATCTAGCATTTTCACTGTCGTCAGCTCTCCCAGCCTCACATCACTCAGAGCAACACGGTCCCAAGAATTGATGATATTTTGCCTCAAAAAGCCCCTCTCGCATTCCACAGTGCTGAGGGGCAGAACAGAGATTGCACGCCTGAGAGAGACAAGGGTGGGGTAGTCATCCTTCCAGTCAGAAGTGCGGAGCATGTTCGTGAGCGCTTGATTGAATGACTGATGCTTGAACTTCTTGTCCAGTGTGGCGGTGAAGAGGTGCATCTGCGGCTCTATGTCTTCAGCCGAGACACCTGCCAAGGAGTTACGAATGATGGTGAGTATGTCTTAACACGATAGTCATTGGTCTAGAGTATGTACCAGGGAGCTGGTTCTGGAACATGTCCAGGACTTTGCTCAGATGGAGTTTCAGCCACGCCTCTCGTTCACCTAGACGGGGGGGTTACTCATGGGGCTAGAAGAAAAGGACCCCATCGAAGTGCCGCATGTCAGCCATGCGCTTCCCAAGAGTATCGATCAAGCGCTGTGCGAAACGCTTGGCGAGATCATAGGATGCGTCTAAGTCATTCCCGCCAGCCCCTATGCTTTCCTCGTGAAGCAGGATTGTGGCGCTCGCAGGGCTGCCGTCGTCATCCGCTCCTTTGATGACGATTTCGCGCTTGTCCTTGTCGCCATGTTTGGCGACGAAGGCAGCGAGGCGCGTCTTTGCTCCAAGCGACGCAGATGGCTCGACATACCACTGCGCAAGCTTGGTCTTCACTTTGTCGACATGGTTTTTCACCTCAGTGATGTTAACCTGAGAAAGCACACAAGCACCGACATTTAGACTAGGAAGGCACGGTTCAGCAAAGACCTTTTCAATTAACTTACCTTGCTCTTCTGGAATGCAAGGTTGAGGCCGTTCAGCAGGTGCAAGACGTCCGCCCGCACGAACAGCATGAATTGGAACTTAAAGCTCGTTGCAATCTTCAGCGTCGTCGCCTTGTTCTCCTTGTGCCACATCCATAGCAGCACCGGTAGCACATCACAGAAACGCTGCACGCTGCACCGGAGATCGCAAGAGAAGAGGAAAGAGGTTTCATGATGTCTCCTTGTTACCGAGGAAAGAGTTTCTTCTTGTTTCCCTAGGTTTTCCTGCAAGGGGTTAAGCATCTCTGGTTATAGGTTTCCGGCAACACCCTTTGTGGTGAACATGGGAAACATGGAGCGATATGGAGAAACATGGGGCGACATGGGGTGACATGGGGAACCAAGGGGATATGGGAAAACAGGGAAACGGGAAGACATGTGGAAACAAGGGGATATGGGGAAGCGGGGAAGCATGGGGAAACAAGACGGCATTGTGAAGAAGGGATGCGTGGGGAATCACAGAGCATAGTGAAACAGTAAGACATGGAAAAACAGTGAGGCATGGGGAAATAAGGGGACACGAGGAAAAGAGTTTTACAACAGAGAGATATGTGGAAACAGAGGGGCATGGGGGAACTGGGTGGCATAGGCTTAAAACTAGAGCCATGGTGAAATAAGGAGTAATTGTAAAGCAGGAAAAAAGGGAAAAAAATAGGGAGCTATGATAGGAGACACCCTCAAATAGGGAGGCATGTGAAAAGGGGAAACTGTCAAAATCCCAACCACTAGACAATTGGGATAAAAGGGCTTGTTAAGTAGCGAGTCAGTGCGCCCATAACCCCCCAGGCCAACGTGCCTGTAACCCTTCCCTAGGATCAATCGGGGATCACCAGTGGACCTCTGACACCCCCCCGCACTGGGATGCCCGAAGTGCATACACCGGGATTCGAACCTGAGACCTTCACTCTGATACCATGTTAGAATCCCAACCACTAGACCATTGGGATAAAAGGGCTTGTTAAGTAGCGGGTCAGTGCGCCCATAACCCCCCAGGCCAACGTGCCTGTAACCCTTCCCTAGAATCAATCGGGGATCACCAGTGGACCTCTAACAGAAACATGGCGGATAAACACAGAGATGAAGACAAGAGAAGAATAGGGAAAGACAGAGATGTTGGGAAACAAGAAGACTTGGGGAGGCAAGAGAGACATGGAGACACGGTGAACAGGGAGACCTGGGGAAAGAGGACGACATGTTACAACAGGAAGGCGGGAAAAAGGGAGACATAGGGAATCAGGGAAGTATGGTGTAACAGGAAGAAACGAGGAAAGAAGGGGACACGGGGAAATAAGGGGACGTGGGGAAACAAGGGGACATGGGAAAACATGGGAGACATGGTAAAACAGTGGGGTAAGGTGAAACAGGGAATGGCCTAAGAAATTAGGGGAGGAACGATGAAACAGGGAGATATGCAGAAACTAGGGGATATGGGGAAACTAGGACGTATAGGCATGGGAAAACAGGGAGACGCGATGAAATAGGGAGGCATGGGGAAACCGTGAAGCATGGGGAAACAAGAAATGCCATGGGGCAAAAAGGAGACCCGAGGAAATGGGGATTCTCGTGGGAAAGGCGAGACCTGGTGGAATCAGGGAGACGGGGAAAGGGGGAGTCATGGGGAAAAGGGATGGCCTGGCATCAGGAAACAGGGATAGCTGTGGAATCAAGGAAGTACGGTGAAAGAGGGAGACAAGGAGAAAGAGTAAGGTATGGAGAAAGAAGGTGTGACAGGGAGACAAGGTAAAACAAGGGGACATGGGGTAACAAGGGTGTATAGTGAAAATGTTAGAAAGGGGAAATAACGGGGTTTGGGAAACAGGGAGACATGGTGAAATGACATAGGATGCATGGGAAACAGAGAGTGACATGGAGAACAGGGAGTGACATGGGTAGTAGTGAATGACATGGGAAAGCAGTGAATTGTGAGAATAATGAGGAATGGAATGACTAGGTGAAATGTGGGTACAAGTAGGAAACCTAGAAATGTTGTACCCTATAGTATCTACCCTATTACAGCCTAGATAGAGCATAGCATATAAACTTGACACACCCCCATAGGCAAAGTGGGGGAGAACAAGAGGTCACAAGACCAGTCAAGCAAAGCACAGCAAGCTCAGGGTGGATCACAACGTCACCACACATTCCGAGCACAAGTTCAAAGGCCACAAGGCCAGTTCACATGCAGGATTATATATATATAAAGCTAAACATGCAAATGCAGATATATAAAGGTCACAGTACAAGCAAGGTCAAGAGGTGAGCAAGTGAGGCAAAGTAGGCACAAGACCTAACAGAGTACAAAAGCGCTGATGATCACAAGGCGAAAGTGCCTTGGTGAAGATATCAGCAGTGTTGGCCTTAGAGGCCACGTAAGCAAGTCGTAGCTGACCACGCTGCTGCAGCTCACGAGCAAGGAAGTAGCGAAGAGCAATGTGCTTCGTTCTGTGCTCCAGTGTGTGCTCCCGACACAAGGCCATCATGGCCTTGTTGTCTACGTACAGAACTGGAGGAGAACGAGGCGACTCTCCAAGGTCAGTCAGTAGGTAGGTGACCCAGCGTAACTCGTGTGCAGCCATGGCCCCTGCGTAGATCTCAGCCTCACAGCTGGAGCTGAGAACAGAAGACGAGCAGGTAGACCGCCACGAAACAGAACCGGAACCAAGGCTGAAGGTGTAACCTTGTGACGACCGCTGCGTAGCCTGGTCATCAACCCACGAAGCGTCTGCGTGACCACTGAGGACCACTGGACTCCGCCCTCCAAGCACAAGCCCCATGCCTGACGTACTGCACAAGTAGCGCAACACCCTCTTCGCTGCAGCCATGTGCTCGGGTCTGTGTCTCCCAGGAGCAACATAGCGTGCCAGAATGCTAACAGGGTATGCAAGGTCAGGTCGAGTACAGCTCATCAGCTACATGAGGCAGCCCACAAGCTCTAGGTACGGGCCACTCGGCTCTACGGACTCATCTGAAGGCATAGCTGAGAGCAAGTGGTGAGTAGACAGAGGAGTGGCCCGAGGCGAGGAGTACGTGAAGCCGAAGAGCTGAAGGACCTACTGCACCATGTGTGATTGAGTCAGGGTAATGGTGCGCTGTGCTCTGTCCCTAGTGATCTGCAAGCCAAGGTAGCTGCGCAGTTCACCCAGGTCTGTGCACGTGTGTCTCTTCTGCAGCTCGGACTTCACGTGGGCGAGTCCAGCAGTGTCAGCTGTGGCAAAGACCAAGTCGTCGACGTACACGAGGATGTAGAACGGCGGCAAAGAGGTGTCGGTGCGCAGAAATTGCGACGGGTTGGCAGTAGAAGGAGCAAACCCAAGAGCCGCAAGTGTAGTCCTCAGTGTGTCGTGCCACTCAAGGGGCGCCTGGCGGAGACCGTAGACTGGCCGCCGGAGGCTCCACTGGGTACCAGGAGGAAACAACCCAGTGAAGCCAGGTGGGCGGCGCAGCCAGATCTCCTCGTGCAGACTGCCCTGCAGGAAAGCAGTGCTGAAGTCAAGAGAGTGAAGCTCGTAGTCGCGCTGAGCGGCTATGTGTAGCAGCACCCAAAGAGTGGTCATCTTCGGGGTGGGAGAGAAGGTCTGAAAGCAGTCAACTCCCTGCCGCTGTCTGAAGCCTCAAGCCACGTAACGTGCCTTGAAGACAGGCGGAGAGCCCGGCGGCCGCTTCACCCTGAAAATCCACATGCCACTGACGATGTTCGCCCCAGGTGGGGGAACCTCGTCGACGTAGGTGCCTGTGGACTTCCAGGAAGCCATCTCTGCGTCCATGGCTGCCTGCCACTGAGAGGAGTAGGGACCCTCTATCGCCTCTGCGTAAGAGCGTGGAATCGGGATGTCAAGTGCATCCGGGTCTCCCTCAGGGGCAATCAGCATGGACACGAGATGAGGTAAAGCAGCAACAAAGCACTGGAACTCCTCCTGCCTGTCCTCAAGGACGTCCGTGCCAAGAGCACACTCACCCCCGACGGACGGAGGACAGACAGACTCAGACTCAGCAACAAGACTAGCAGCGTAGTCCAGACGACAGCTAGCAGCAAAGTCGACAAGCAAAGTAACTAAGGCAGACGCTGTAGTGGACTCAAAGGAAGGGCCAGTGACAACAGTAGCAAGGAGACGCGTGACAGTAGGACTGGCAGCACGAAGGGAGTCCAACTCTAGGTCAGGTAGAGCAGGAAGTGAGGACTCTGGAGGAGACATCAAAGGGACACACAATGTAGCAGTGGAAGGACGCAGAGACATCCAGTGCGTACCGGGGACAGGAGGAGGACGCTGACGAGAACCACGACTACCAGTGCGAGCAGCACGGACAGGCGACGCAGGACGAGACGCAGGCTCACGACGCTCAGCAAGACCTCCAGTAGGACCAGTGCAGGGAGAAGGAGCAGGCAGAGGGGAGGCAGGCTGTAACTGGGACTCGGACAGGATAGGCGGTGGACACTCTAAGGGAGGAGCAGGACCAGCAGGTGGCGGAAGACCAAGAACCTGCTCAAGAAGCGGAACGAAGTACGGCCGCGGCCGCGTAGCACCGCCAGAAACATCAGGAACAGCACCAGCACCCTCAACGGTAGCACCAGTTCCAGCAGCACCCCCAGCTCCAGCAACGCCAACACTAGCACCCTCAAAAGCACTAGCACCAGCAGCACCTCCAGCGCCAACACCCCCAGCAGCTCCAGCTCCAACCGGACCACCAGACGACGCAGTAGCTCCAGCTCCAGCACCTCCAACAGCACCTACTCCAGCAGCACCACCAGCTCCAGCACCGCCAGCAGCTCCAGCACAAGGAGCACCCCCAGGCCCAGCAGCTCTAGGACCTCCAGTACGAGCACCTCCGGGACCCGTGGCACCAGCACCCTCAGCAGCAGTAGAACCTCCAACACCAGCAGCACCTACAGCTCCAGCAGCACGGCTCCAGCGTCGAGCAAACCACTCGCGCAGCTCCTGTGGAGAGAGTAGCTCACGCCGGGACAAAGCACCCGAAGGACCTCCAGACCCTGTACCGCCAGACTCCACACGGGCAGGCCCAGCACCCTCAGGCTCCGCACCCCCAGTCTCAGCACCCCCAGGCTCAGCACCCCCAGAGTCAGCACCCCCAGGCTCAGCACCCCCAGGCTCAGTACCCCCAGAGTCAGCACCCCCAGGCTCAGCACCCCCAGACCCTGCACCCGCAGGCTGAGCACCCCTAGCAGCACCAGAGTCAACAGCTACCTCGACAGGCTCGACTGCGTCTACCTGGGACACACCTGAGGGGGCAGGACCCTGAGGGGGAAGGGGGTCTACCGGGGGGGGACCTGGGGCGAGGAAGAGCGGCGGCGGGGGGAGGGGTGCAGTGCGGTAGGGGAAGAGACAGTAGTAGGGAACCGACTCATCAAACGTGACGTCCTGGGAGGACAGAACACGGCGCGAGGTGGGGTGGTAAAACTGCCAACCCGGCGCGTCAGGGGGGAAGTCAAGGAAGACGCAAGGAACAGCACGGGGGGACAGCTTGTCTGCAGACAAGTCGCGAACAAACGTCCGAGATCCCCAGACACGGAACGCAGACGCATCGCCAACCTTCCCCGTCCACCGAAGAGCAGGGGAGGTCTCCGGCATGGAGACCCGGGGCTGAAGGTTGAGTTGATGCGGCTCGTACTGAACCGCCAACGGCCACAGAAAATGGGGAGCAGCTGCATGGATCATGGACGTACTAGCGACGTCCATGACCATGCCAATGCGGCGCTCAACAATCCCATTTTGCTGTGGAGAGGCAGGAAGCGTGAATGTCTGGCGGATGCCTCGTGCACGACAGAAGGCCCGCAGAAGGCCAGAGGAAAACTCTCCGCCTTTGTCGTAGTGCAGACACAGAATAGGAAAGTCCGAGCCGAAACTCTCTCTGAGCTGAAGATGAGTTGCGCGGATCCAGTCGATCAACACCCCAGTGACCTCACCCTTGCTGCGCAAGGGGAAGACTGTGGTGTAACGCGAGTAGTCGTCAACCACCGGCATGAAGTAACGCTCGTGACCCTGTCCACGGACGCGGGCTGGGCCCCATACGTCCATGTGAAGCGTCTGCAGGGGAGCCTCTGTCGGAGGAAACTCGAAGGAGTGAGGAGCAGCGCGCTGCCGTCCCTCGACGCAGGGAACGCAGGTAGGGGCAGGCCCCGGAGGAAGAGGAGGGAGGGACCGGGGGAGACCAGAGACAAGGACACGGGAGGCCATGCCTCGGAGACGAGGCAGGGAGGGGTGACCAAGGCGGTGGTGCCAGAGGAGAGTCTGGTGAGACAGGAGACGACACGAGCAGGGGGCAAACTCAGGACCAGACCTGGACGCTGCAGCAAACACCTGACCCAACGCGGCTACGTGACCAGCCTCAGCGACCGGAGTAGACTTAGTAGTCAGTGTGTACAGGCTCGACCCCGGCTGACGGGTAAACGTGGCCAAGTGTCGGCCCATCCGAGCACACGTACAGTGGGTCATTCGCTGAGTCGCAGGAGTGAACGGGTGAACCCCTCCATCATGTAGATCAGCACCACTCACCAAGTTCGTATAGAACGAGGGGAGGTAAAGACGTGACAGGGTGCCAGAAGAGGCCGCTGGACACGGTAAGACAGTGGAGAAATGGGCAAGGACAGGACCCCCAGAGGGGTCTGCCAAAGAGATCGCCACTGGCCGACGAAGCGGCGTGAGTGTGGTGCGGTCTCGAAAGAAGAAGCGGGAAGCACCCGAGTCAAGGGTGAAGGTGTGACAGGCCTGAGCCGACGTGGTACCTGAGAGAGCAGACTCACCAGCACCTAGGGCAGCTGACGCACTAGCACCTGGAGGAGCAGCCTCACCAGCACCTAGAGCAGCAGCCTCAATGCCCGGGTTAGGCGAGACACACAGGTAACAGTCATCTCATCAATAGTAGACACGTCATACATGGTAGCAAGAATAGCATCATAATCAAGATCAAAGATAGCAACCCCCGACCTAAAGAGCTCGCCCCAGCGAGGGATCTCAGTGGCGCCAGGGAACTGGAGACGCCAAGCGTCCGTCAGGCGGCCGAAGCAGCGCTGGGCGCTGTGCGGGCCACCGCACGTCTCACAAGTGCGGTCGCCGGTACGCAGGACGTAGGCACAGGGACCAGCACCCCCACCCCGCTGACGCGCAGCGTACCACTCACGAAGCTGCTGGGGGGGCGGGGTCTCACAAGTGCGCGGCTGCTGTTGACGCTGACCACCACCGAAGCCGCCCCGCTACGCAGAGCCACCCCGACCTCCTCCACCGCTGCTGCCGCCACCTCCACCATCGCCGCCATCGCCGCCTCCTCCGCACCCACTGCCACCGCCGCCGCCGCCTCCGCCTTCACCGCCGCCACCGACGCCCCCAGCCCCACCACCACTTCCACCGCCACCCCCACCCCCTCCGCCACCTCCACCGCCACCTCCACCACCCCCGTCAGCTCCTCCAACGCCCTTGCTCCCCTTGCCCTTGCCGGTGCGGCGTCTCTCGCTAGGGGCAGACGTAGCGCCGACCGACTCTAGGCCAACAAGGTCTGCCGCAGCAGCAGAGGCAACGGAGGGCAAGGGGGGGGAGGGGGAACACCCCTCAAAGACGGGGGTGCGAGGGTCACCACGAGAGGCTCCTACAGCGACTATGCTCTTCTCTTCTGCTAGGAGGCCCTTCTCGAGGAGGTCAACGGTGAGAGTGGTGGGGCAAACTGAGAGGAAGTGGTCCCTGACTACGCGAAGAGAGTCAGGGAGCCGGGTGACTATGTAGTAGAGGGTGATGTACATGGGGGTGGGAGGGGGTTCTTGGCACAGAACTGAGCAGGAAGCGCAGTGCGGTAGCGGGTGTCACTAGTGCGAAGGTGCGTAATGAGGTCAGCGACTGTGGGAAAGGCGGCGAGGTCAGGGAGCAGGTACGGCAGCATGAGGCGGCTAAGGGCAGCAGTGGCAGGGAAAGAGTAGCATGCAACTACTGCGTCGTACAAGGTCTTAGCACTCCTGTACTGACTAAAATGTGCACGCTCAGTGGTCGGTAAGTGACGACGCACAGCTAGACGGGCAGCAGCATCGCGTGTGGCCCACTGCGAGCGAACAGTGCAGTCAGCATCAGCAGCAGGGGCAGGAGAGGCACCAGACGTGAGGTCAAACAGGGAGAGACCGTCTGTCCTATCGCACTATAGGAAAAGCTGGAGATCATCGACCCAGACCTCAAAGTCGACAGCCCGACCCTCAGCATCAAAGGTAAGAACACTAGGGGTAGCCATGACAGCAGTGGCAGCAGCAGACTAGCAGTAAGAACAACAAGCTAGGGGCTGCCCAGTGGCAGAGGCGCTGCTCAGGAGTGCTCTTACCAGGGCGGGTGAGTAGAGACCCGAAGGTGGTGGGGGCAGAGCCGAGGCCCCGGCAGGGACAGGGCCGCGACAAGGCGGCAGCGGCGTCTCTGTCAGCGGCGGTGGGGGCGGCTGCGGCCCCGGCTGCGGCGGCGGCGGCGGCTGCTGTCGACGGCGGCGGCGGCTGTCACGACGGCGGCGGCGGCGGCTGCTGCTGTAGGCGGCAATTGCGGCTGCAGCCCCGGCAGCGGCGGCGGCGGCTGTCACGGTAGCGGCGGCAGCTGCTGCTCTTGTCGGCGGCGGCGGCGGCTGCGGCAGGGCCGTGAAGGGGCCAAGAAGGGCGGCGACGGGGCCGAAAAGGGGCTGCAAGGGGCTGAGAGGGGCGGCGACGGGGCCGCGAAGGGGCCGCGAGGGGCCAAGAGGGGCGGCGACGGAGCCGAGAAGGGAGGCGACGGGGTCGCAAAGGGCGGCGACGGGCCCGCGAAGGGCGGCGACGGGGCCGCGAAGGGCGGTGAAGGGCGGCGACGGGGCCGCGATTGGCGGCGACGGTGTCGCGAAGGGCGGGGACGGGGCCGCTAAGGGCGGCGACGGGGCCGCTAAGGGCGGCGACGGGGCCGCGATGGGGCCGCGAAGGGGCCGTAAGAGGGGCTGCTAAGAGGGCGCGACAGGCCGCTAAGGGCAGGGGACGCGACGGGAGGGAGGCACACGGGGCGCGCCTCAGGCAGGGTGCTCCGGGCAGGAAAAACAAATCCGATTTTGGTGGGCCCTAGGAAAAGTTCCCACTAGGGAACCTGCTCTATACCATGTGAGAATAATGAGGAATGGAATGACTAAGTGAAATGTGGGTACAAGTAGGAAACCTAGAAATGTTGTACCCTATAGTATCTACCCCACTACAGCCTAGATAGAGCATAGCATATAAAATTGACATGAATGACATGGGAAGCAGTGAATGACATGGGAAGCAGTGAATGACATGGGGAAGCAGTGAATGACATGGGAAGCACTGATTGACATGGGGAAGCAGTGAATGACATGGGAAGCAGTGAATGACATGGGAAGCAGTGAATGACATGGGAAGCAGTGAATAACATGGGAAGCAGTGAATGACATGGGAAGCAGTGAATGACATGGGAAGCAGTGAATGACATGGGAAGCAGTGAATGACATGGGAAGCAGTGAATGACATGGGAAGCAGTGAATGGCATCGGGAAGCAGTGAATGACATGGGGAAGAAGTGAATGACATGGGGAAGCAGTGAATGACATGGAAAGCAGTGAATGACATGGGAATTAGTGAATGACATGGGAAGCAGTGAATGACATGGGGAAGCAGTGAATGACACAGGACGCAGTGAATGACATGGGAAACAGTGAATGACATGGGGAAGCAGTGAATGACATGGGAAGCAGTGAATGACATGGGGAAGCAGTGAATGACATGGGGAAGCAGTGAATGACATGGAAAGCAGTGAATGACATGGGAAGCAGTGAATGGCATGGTAAGCAGTGAATGACATGGGGAAGCAGTGAATGACATGGGACGTAGTGAATGACATGGGAAACAGTGAATGCCATGGGGAAGCAGTGAATGACATGGGAAGTAGTGAATGACATGGGGAAGCAGTGAATGACATGGGAAGCAGTGAATGACATGGGGAAGCAGTGAATGACATGGGAAGCAGTGAAGGACATGGGGAAGCAGTGAATGACATGGGAAGCAGTGAATGACAAGGGAAGCAGTAAATGACATGGGAAGCAGTGAATGACATGGGGAAGCAGGGGGGCACGAGGAATAGGGAGTTGGGGGTAAAGGGGAGACCTGGGGAACATGGGGAAAAACGAAGACAGAGAAACAGGGAGACAGGGGGAAATCGGGAGGCGTGGTGAATCGGGGAGACATGGGGAATCAGGAGACAGAGAGGCACGGGGAAGCAAGCAGGTATGCAAGGAGTGACTGGGAGACACGTTGAAAGAGAGAGGAATGGGGAAACAATAGTGAGGCATGGGGAAACAGCGAGGCATGGGGAAACAGTGAGGAATGGGGAAACAGCGAGGCATGGGGAAACAGTGGGGCATGGGGAAACAGCGAGGCATGGGGAAACAGTGAGGCATGGGGAAATAGGATGGAATGGGACACAGGGAAATGGCGTGGGAAAAAATGAAAACATTGGCAAAGAGGGAAACATGGAGAAACAAGGAGGCATGGAGACATGAGGAAACAGGGAGAGATGGGTTAATAGAGTGACATGGGGAAACAGGTAGATGGCAGTGCATTGAAGCATTGTATTAAATGACGATATCCAATCGGCAATTGCAAGTGGGCATGCACTACAAGGCTTCACATTGCATTACAGATTTATTGAAGGCAGGATCTACAGCGCTCAATCCTGGAGCCATCCGTCAGGAGCGCTCAAGCATGGAGCCATCCGTCAGGAGCGCTCAAGCCTGGAGCCATCCGTAGGAGCGCTCAAGCCTGGAGCCATCCGTCAGGAGTGCTCAAGCCAGGAGCCATCCGTCAGGAGCGCTCAAGCCTGGAGCCATCCGTCAGGAGCGCTCAAGCCTGGAGCCATCCGCTAGGAGCGCTCAAGCCTGGAGGTGTCGTTGAAGGCACAGCAGCACAACAGCTTTCCCTCACCCCCTCCAGCCATCAACCACCCACCACACCCCCACAAACACCCTGCTGTGAAGCAGGGCGCAAAAAAGGGTAATGCCACCGTGTTCCCCATCCACACCAGACCCATCCCCTAGTCGGTGCTCTCGGCGTGTAGCTGTGCTTTGCCTCTCACATGCCTTTCATGTCATCCCTCCATCTCATACCCCAAGCTTTCCTCTTTTCAACCTCCATTTTCATCATTATTTATTTTCAAGGACTTCAGTTATAGGGGATTTTTCCTCTTTTTTTTTTCATGTGTGCAGCAGTCATGGGCGCCATGGCCGGCGTGGGATTGCAGCGGGCACGACCTTGGACGTCCTGCGAGGCTGCTTGCCCGCAGCTTCAACTTCCACTCCCCTCACCTCCCTGTGCGGTGCGGCACATTTAGGCTTGGGAATCAGTGTTGTTCCCTCCACTCGCCTCCTAATCGCTGCTCCCTTGCTCGGTTTCGGGATGCGCGACACTACGACCGTACTTTCTAACTAGGCGCGAGCCGCCGAAGATAGAACCGTTGGAGGTGAAATGAGCGGATCTGATGCCGCGGCATGCGCTGTTGCAACGATAGGGACTGCTGCATCCAACAATCTCGCATTCGAGGCTTCAGCATCCTGCGCTGAAAGATCTGTCAGTTTCGCTTCCGCAGCTGCATGATCAAATGGTTCACCATCCGCAGCTACAGCATCAAAAGCTTCGACATGCGACGCTTCAGCACGCGACGCTTCAGCATGCGACGCTTCAGCATGCGAAGCTTCAGCATGCGACGCTTCAGCATGCTTCGCTTTAGCGTCTGACACTCCTGTAGCATCCGACGTCACCGGCAGCAGCTCGAGCAGCATTGGCGTTGTAGCGGTGAGATTCGTGCTGTTGTTGGTAAACAGCGGCTCAAGGCACGATCTTGCCTGGTTCTCGCTGTTCTTCCAAAAGCTAAGTGCGAAAACGAACGGCGGATAGTCTGAGGCCATGTCGAACTGAATGAACGAGGAAGTAAACCGAACTACGAAGACCAGCCGTGTAGTAGCTTGTGTTGGAAGGAGGTGTGAATGAGATAAGCTGGGGTGGCGGATTTCTAAGGCAGACTAGCGGCTGGTGTTGGCAGATCTGCCGCTGGTCAGAGCAGCAGCAGGAGCAAGAAGCGAAGAGAGACAGACTCGAGGCTTGGGGAGGGAAAAGCGGAACACCGCAGCCACGGAAAGGCGGGTCTTCCGCCGCGGGGAGCTTTCAAGGCTCCGGATAATTCGGATGACTAGAGCAATTTCGGCCAATTTAGAGCGGTTGGGTAGGGTTTCGAGCTGCATTTGAATTACTTTCAGACACCCTCTGATTTCGCGGTCACTCTAGAGCGGTTGGTGTTAGAAAGAAGAAGTGATTGAACTAGAAAGGAATGGGAGTACAAGTACCTAACCCTAGAATGATGTACCCCCTAAAGGCTAACCCACTGTAGCCTACACAATTACAACACATATATTGTTTGACACACCCCCATAGGCAAAGTGGGGGAGAGCAAGGGGTCACAAGACCAGTCAAGAAAGGCAAGCAAGCTCAGGGTGGATCACAACGTCACCACACATTCCGAGCACAAGCGAAGGGCCACATGGCCAGTTCACATGCAGAAGTATATATATGTAGTACAAACAGCAAAGGTGATCTCAGCCTAGAAGAGCAAACAGGCAGGAGTATATATAGAGATCACAGTACAGGCAAAGCCTACAACAAGTGAGGCAAAGTGGGCACCAGCCCCAACAAAGTACAGAAGCGCTGATGATCACCAGGCTGAAGTGCCTTGGTGAATATATCAGCGGTGTTGGACTGAGAGGCCACGTAATGCAGACAAAGCTGACCACGCTGTTGCAGCTCACGTGCAAGGAAGTAACGGAGAGCGATGTGCTTCGTTCTGTGCTCCAGTCTGTGCTCCTCACACAAGGCAATGGCAGCCTTGTTGTCGACGTACAGCACTGGAGGAGAACTAGGCCGCTCTCCAAGGTCGGTCAGCAGGTAGGTGAGCTAGCGAAACTCCTGTGCAGCCATGGCTGTGGCGTAGATCTCAGCCTCACAATTGGAGCTGAGAACTGAAGACGAAAGCGTAGAGTGCCACGAAACTGAACCAGAGCCAAGGCTGAAGGTGTAACCCTGTGACGACCGCTGAGTAGCCTGATCGTCAACCCAAGAAGCGTCTGAGTGCCCAGTGAGAACAACTGAGCTCCCTCCTCCAAGCACGAGCCCCATGCTTGATGTACTGCACAAGTAGCGCAATTCCCTCTTTGCAGCATCCCAGTGCACCTTTCGGTGCCGACCAGGAGCCACGTAGCGAGCCAGAAGGCCAAGAGGGTATGCTAAGTCAGGACGAGTGCAAGTCATCAGGTACATGAGGCAACCAACTAGCTCTGGGTAAGGACCACTCGACTCTACGGACTCATCCGAAGGAAGAGCTGAGAGTGAGTGACCTATAGCCAGAGGAGTGACCTGTGCTGAGGACTAGGTGAAGCCGAAGCGCTGAAGGACCTGCTGCACCATGTGTGACTGAGTCAGGGTAATGGTGCGGCGTGCTCTGTCGCGGGTGATCTGCAAGCCAAGGTAGCTGCGCAGTTCACCCAGGTCTGTGCACGTGTGTCTCTTCTGCAGTTCCGACTTCACGTGGGCAAGAGACTCAGTGTCGGCCTTGGCAAAGACCAAGTCGTTGACGTACACGAGGATGTAGAACGGCGGCAATGAAGAGTCGGTGCGTAGAAACAGCGACGAGTCAGCAGTAGAAGGAGAGAACCCAAGTGCCGCAAGAGTAGTCCTCAGTGTGTCGTGCCACTCACGTGGCGCCTGGCGGAGACCGTAGACCGTAGACCCAGTGAAGCCAGGAGGGTGGCGCAGCCAGATCTCCTCGTGCAGACTGCCCTGCAAGAAAGCTGTGCTGAAGTCAAGAGAGTGTAGCTCGTAGTCGCGCTGAGCAGCAATGTGGAGTAGTACCCGAAGAGTGGTCATCTTCGGGGTGAGGGAGAAGTAGGTGCCTGTGGACGTAGGTGCCTGTGGACTTCCAGGAAGCCATCTCTGCGTCCATGGCTGACTGCCACTGTGAGGAGTAGGGACCCTCGATCGCCTCAGCGTACGATCGAGGAGTCGGGATGTCTGGTGCATCCAGGTCTCCCTCAGGGGCAACTAGCATGGACACGAGATGGGGCGCAGCGGCTGCAAGACACTCAAGATCCTCCTGTCCGTCCTCAAGGACGTCCGTGCTAAGAGCACACTCACCCCCGACAGACGGAGGACAGACAGACTCAGACTCAGCGACAAGACTGGCAGCGTAGTCTAGGCGACAGCGAGCAGCAAAGTCGACAAGCTCAGCAACTAGGGCAGACGCAGCAGCAAACTCAAACCAAGGGTCAGTGACAGCAGTGGCCAGGAGACGCGTGACAGTAGGACTGGCAGCACGAAGAGAGTCAGACTCCGGGTCAGCAAGAGCAGGGAGAGAGGACTCAGGAGGAGACGGCAGAGGGACACGCTGTGGAGCAGTGGAGGGACGCAGTGACATCCGGTGTGTGCCAGGGACAGGTGGCGGACGCTCACGCGGAGTACGGCGACTGGTGGAAGTAGTACGAACAGGTGACTCAGAACGGGACACAGGCGACACAGGATGAGACGCAGGCTTACGACGCTCTGTGAGACCGCCTGTAGGACCAGTGTAGGGAGAAGGACGAGGAAGTGGCTAGGCAGGCGGTAGCTGTGACTGCGACTGGACCGGCGGTGGACACTCTACAGAGGGAGGGGGACCAGGCGGAGGCGACTGACCAAGAACCTTCTGAAGGAGTGGAACGAAGTACGGCCGCGGCCGTGAGGTGCCCCCTGCAGCAGCAGAGACAGCACGAGACCTCCAGCAGCTCCAGCAGCACCTCCAGCACCTCCAGTACCTCCAGCACAAGCACCTCCAGGACCAGCTGCTCCAGCAGCTCCAACGCCCGGGTCCGCAGCACCAGCAGCAGCTCCAACGCCAGGGTCCACAGCACCAGCAGCAGCTCCAACTCCCGGGTCCGCCGCACCAGTAGCAACCCCAGCTCCAGGGTCCGAGCCACCAGTAGCAACCCCAACTCCAGGGTCCGCAGCACCAGCAGCAGCTCCAACGCCCGGGTCCGTAGCACCAGCACCAGCTCTAACTCCAGGGTCCGCAGCACCAGTAGCAGGGTCCGCAACACTAGGAGCGCCACTCCTGAGACTGCAGCGCCGTGCGTACCACTCACGGAGTCGTTGGGGAGAGGGCAGCTCCCGCCTAGGAGAGGAAGCACGAGCACCATCTCCAGCAGCACTCCTAGCTCCCGAAGCACCTCTCCTGAGGCTGTTGTACTGTAAGTACCACTCACGCAGCTGCTGTGAGGAGAGAGCTCCTCCAGGTGTAGCACTCCCAGGCTCAGTACCCCCAGACTCAGCACCCCCAGACTCAGCACCCGCAGGCTCCGTTCTCCCAAGCTCAGCACCCCCAGGCTCAGTACCTCCAGAATCGGCACCCCCAGGCTCAGCACCCCCAGACTCCGCAACCCCAGGCTCCACTCACTCACGCTCAGCACCCCTAGCAGGACGAGAGTCGACAGCTACCTCGACAGGCTCAACCGGGTCTACCTGGGACACACCTGAGGGAGCGGCACCCTGAGGGGGAAGGGGGTCTACCACAGCAGCACCTGGCGCGAGGAAGAGAGGCGGGGGAGGGAGCGGGGCAGTGCGGTAGGGGAAGAGGCGGTAGAAGGGTACCGACTCGTCAAAGGTGACGTCCTAAGAGGCGAGGAGACGGCGCAAGGTGGGGTGGTAAAACTGCCAACCAGACGCGTCCGGAACAAAGCCTTGGAAGACACACGGAACAGCGCGGGAGGAGAGCTTGTCCGCGGACGTATCTCGAACAAAAGCTCGGGATCCCCAGACCCGAAAAGGCGACGCATCGCCAACCTCTCCCGTCCAACGCAGTGTCGGGGAGGTCTCCGGCAAGGAGACACGGGGCCAGAGGTTGAGCTGATGCGCAGCGTATCGGACCGCAAACGGCCACAGAAAGTGGGGGGCAACCACGTGGATCAAGGAGGTACGAGCGACCTCCATGATGAGGCCAATGCGGCGCTCAGCAACCCCATTCTGCTGTGGAGAGGCCGGAAGCGTGAACGACTGGCGGATGCCGTGCTCCGCACAGTAGGCTGCCAAGAGGTCGGAGGAGAACTCACCACCTCTGTCAGAGTGCAAGCGCAGGACAGGAAAGTCCGAGTGGAAACGCTCGCTGAGCTGGAGATGAGAAGCGCGGATCCAAGGGATCAAAACATCAGGGACCTCACCCTTGGTGCGCAAGGGGAAGACCGTGGTGTAGCGGGAGTAGTCGTCAACAACTATCAGGAAGTACCTCTCCTGACCCTGACCACGGACGCGGGCGGGGCCCCACACGTCCATGTGGAGCGTCTGCAAGGGAGCAGTCGTTGGGGGAAACGAGGAGGAGTGAGGAGCAGCGCGCTGCCGCCCCTCGACACAGGGAAGGCAGGGAGGAGCAGGCGAGGGTGGGAGGGGAGGGAGAACGCTGGGAAGACCAGAGACAAGGTACCGGGAGTGCATGGCACGAAGGCGCTGCACGGACAGGTGACCAAGTCGGTGGTGCCAGAGGACGGTCTCGTGCGCCAGAGAGCGGCACGAGCAAGGGGCCGACAGCTGACTTGACGCAGACGTAGATGCAGCTACCTGAGGGGACTCAGAAGTCAGTGTGTACAGGTCCGACCCCGGCTGCCGTGTGAAGGTCGCCAGGTGACGGCCCGTCCGAGCACACGTGCTGTGTGTCACGCGCTCGTAGGCAGGGGTGAACTGGTGGACACCCCTGTCCTGGAGCGTACTACCCGCCACCAAGTTCGTAGAGAACGAGGGGAGGTAGAGACCGGGCAGTGTGCCCGACGGGACGGCCGGACAGAGGAGGACAGTGGAGGAGGTCGCAAGGACTGGACCCCCAGAGGGGTCAGCGAGAGAGACTGCAACGGGCCGAGCAAGCTGCTCAAGAGCCGTGCGGTCACGAAAGAAACAGCAGGAGGCACCTGAGTCTAGTGTAAAGGTGTGCAGTGCCTCAGTCGACTCAGTACCAGGGGGCGCAGACGCACTAGCACCTAGAGCAGCAGCCTCACCAGCACCTGGGGTAGCAGACACTCTAGCACCTAGAGCGGCAGCCTCACCGGTTCTAATGCCCGGGTCGGGCGGAACACGCAGGTACTGAGCACCCTTCCACTAATAGACATCACATACATGGCAGCGAGAATAGCATCAAATTCTAGAGCAAAGATATCAATGTTTTGCTTCATCAGATCAGCCCAGCGGGGCAGCTCAGTGGCATCAGGGAACTGAGTACGCCAAGCGTCGTCGAGGCATGAGAAGCAGCGCTGCGTAGGGTGCGCCCTCCCACACGTCTGACCAGTGCGGTCACCAGTGCGGATGACGTACGTGCAGCTAAGGCCACCCCCCCCCCCCCCCCCCCCCGTGCTGAGCGTACCACTGACGGAGCTCCTGGGGCGACGGAGTGTGCTGCAGGCTCTGGCCGCCGCCAGTGCCTCCACGACCACCACCGCCGCCGCCACCTCCTCGACCACCTCCTCCCCTGCCGCCGCCGCGTCCACCGCCGCCCCCACCACCGCCCCCGCCCCTGCCACCTCCCCCGCCGCTGCCGCTACCACCCCCACCGCTGCCACTAGTCCCCCGAGTCCCACCACCACCCCCACCGCCGCCACCACCCCCACCACCGCCTCCCCCGCCGTCACCTCCGCCTCCCTTGCCCCCTTTGCCCTTGCCGCTGCGGCGCCCGCTCGAAGCAGACGCAGCCCCGACCTTCTCAGAACCAAGGTGGTCGACAGCAGAAGCAGAGGCTACAGAGGGAAGAAGGGGGGAAGGGGAACACCCCTCAAAGAAAGGGGTGCGGGGGTCGCCACGAGAGGCACCTACATCGACTATGCTAGCCTTTGCCAGTTCCTTCTCGAGGAGGGCAATGGTGAGCTCAATGGGGCAGCGAGCTAGGAAGTGATCCCTGACAGCACGTAGAGTGTCAGGGAGGGGGGTGACTAGGTGGTAGAGAGTGAGCCAGAGCGGGGGGGGGGGTTCTTGGCCAGAAACTCATCGGGCATGGCGGCACGGAAGCGGGCCTCACTAGTACGGAGGTGCGTGATGAGGTCAGCGACTGTGTGGAACGAGGCCAGGTTGGGAAACAGGTAGGGGAGTGAGAGACGGCCTAGCGCGGCAGAGGCAGGTGAGGAGTAGCGGGCAACGACAGCGGTGTACAGAGCCTGTGCAGTCTTGTGCTGGCCAAAGTGCTCGCGCTCATCTATCGGCAGGGAGTTGCGAATAGCGAAGCGAGCGTGGGCGTCACGAGTCTGCCACTGTGAGCGGGTAGTGCTGTCAGCAGTAGCAGCAGGAGCAGTAGCATGGCCTAGGGCGTGATCGTAAAGTGAGATGTCCTCCTTGGCAGTGAGCTGTAGGAAGAGGTGTAGGTCATCTAGCTAGGTTTCGAACTTCACTGGGCGGCCCTCAGCATCGAAAGCTAGTACAGGAGGGCTAGCCATAGCAGTAGTAGGAGTAGCAGTAGAGTAGCAGTAGTAGCAGTAGGTGCACCCCAAAAACAGTAGGCAGTGCGACTCAGGTAGGGCGGCTCGGTCCAGTACGGGCGGCGCGGCTCGGTTCAGGTAGGGCGGCGCGGCTCGAGTAGGGCGGCGCGGCTAGGTTCGGGCTGGGCGGCTCGGTTCGGGCTGTTCAGTTCGGGCGGCTCGTTCTGGCGGGGCCGTGGGTGTCGCGTGCGGGGTGCTAAGGGGCGGCGCGTGGGGTCGAGGGGGCCGACAGGGCCGCTAAGTGGTGGGCGCGGGCGGGGCATACGGGGCCGACGGGGCCTCTAAGCGGGTCGCGCGCGGGGTCGACGGGGCCAGCGGGGCCTCTAAAGGGCGGCTCGCTGGGGTCGACGGGGCCAGCGGGGCCTCTAAGGGGCAGTGCGCAGGGCCGACGGGGCCTCTAAGGGGCGGCGCGCGGGTCGCTAAGGGGCGGGTCGGGGGTCGTGGGGCCTTAGGGGGTCGTTAAAGAGAGGGCGCACGAGGGCGCTGGGAGGAGGCGCTCGAGGGCGCTTCGTCAGTAGGGCGCACGAGGGCGCTAGTAAGCAGAGCGGAATGGTGGGCCCTAAGGAGCGATCCTAGGTCTAAACCTACGCTCTGATACCATGTTAGAAAGAAGTGATTGAACTAGAAAGGAATGGGAGTACAAGTACCTAACCCTAGAATGATGTACCCCCTAAAGGCTAACCCACTGTAGCCTACACAAATATAACACATATATTGTTTGACAGTTGGGTAGGGTTTCGAGGAGATGTGCGACTTGTTCCCAAGCCAACATCGCGAGGCTGCCCGCATCCGATGTTATCGCTGGTTGTTGGTGCGCTCCTGTAACCCTGTTTGCGCTGCTGTTTCGGTTCGAAGAGGCGGTGGTTTGGTTGGGTAGACCCCAAGTTTGAGCACAGAGGCTCGGAGCGAATCCCCCCAGTTGAGGATGCCGCCGAACTTTGAGGTTCTCAACCGTGAGCGAACCAAGCTGAAGCCAGCCAGTTATACCTTCCCGCCAAGCTACAGGTGTTCCTGCTTAGAGGCCCTCGTTGAGAGAGTCCCTTTTCCCCCTTGAGTAGAATTTTCCGATATCGCCTAGGGTTGGCCCGACCCCTATAGTCCCGTTTTTGGCGGGAAATTTTGCAGCTTGTCCGAATCATTACACGAATCAGCTCCGCAGCCAATCAGAGGCTCCGGATCAAACCAGCCCAACATTCAAAGAAAACGATGAAAAAGGGATCATCGATTCGATCTTTTAACCTTTTAATTGTAATAAATTGTTTCTCTTGACCGCGACTATTTCTCAATCCTGTCACGCTGTCTCCAGCGCGATCGACGATGACATCTCATTTATCTCGCTTACACGGTAGAAACGAAGTTTTTGGGTTACTATTCGACCCCCAAACCATAGTTGATTTTGCTTAGTTTTGAGCGTTACTCATGCGACATTGATCAGCGTGGAAAACCGTGCGACTGGAAGTTGAAGCATGCACGGTCCAAATTTACGTAAATGCCAAACTCCAGAAACTAGTAGCGAAACAACCACTCTTCATGCAATTTTCCTGAACGGGACTATAAGTATTGCGTTTTGCCTAGGGTTTGAAGGGTTTGCCACATAGTCCTCGCGCGGCGATGTTGATCCGTCGGACTATAAACAAGAACACCTGTAAACCCCCCATACATTTCTTCACTGATCGTAGTGTCAGATTCTGGAGGGAATTGACTGTTCTGTAGGCATTTCCCTTCGATTAGGTTCGGAAGGGAAATGACTGCCACGTCAGCCTTTTCGGGCTGACCGCCATTTCAAACCTAAAATTGCAGAGGCAGACAGCTCCCTAATTTCCCTCCCCTTCCCTCCGTTGTGCCTACACAACAACGCCATGATTTTTTGCAGTTGCACAGCACATCGACGAAATTCTTCCAGTTCCCGAGCCTGCGTCTGGGCCAGCGGGTTTATAACGCCCATAACACCCATAACTCCTGCCGAATAGGGCCCAAGCAAACTTCGCGAGGCTGCCTGCACCTGAGGTTGTCGCTGCTCCTTTTTGCGCTGCCGTTTTGGCGCGAAGAAGCGGAGTTGTGGCTGGGCAGCCCTTTGGTTTGGCGGAGGTTCCGAAACCAGCAAGGTTGAGCACAGAGGCTCGGAGCGAATTTCCTCACATCTGAGGTTTCGGGCCTTGAGCTTCCTTAGCGAAGAAACCAGGCATGTGAGAAGAAACGAGAATGAATGAACTATGAATGAACTGAGTACAAGTACTAACCCTAATTGGGTTGTACCCCTTATGGGCTACCCCACTATAGCCTACACAATATGCATAAGCTATATGTTCTGACACACCCCCATAGGCAAAGTGGGGTAGAAGAAGGGGTCACAAGACCAGTCAAGCAAAGCAAAGCAAAGCAAGCTCAGGGTGGATCACAAAGTCACCACACATTCTGAGCACAAGCGCAAGGCCACAAGGCTAGTTCACATGCAGGAGTACATATATATAAAGGACTAGACAAGCAAGAGCAGGAGTATATATATGCAACAGTACAAGCAAGGTCAAGAGGTGAGCAAGTGAGGCAAGACAGGCACAAGACCCAGCTGCGTGCAGAAGCGCTGATGATCACAAGGCGCAAGTGCCTTGGTGAAGACATCAGCAGTGTTGGCCTCAGAGGCCACGTACGCAAGCCGCAACTGACCACGCTGCTGTAGCTCATGAGCAAGGAAGTAGCGAAGAGCAATGTGCTTTGTTCTGTGCTCCAGTCTCTGCTCTCGACACAAGGCCAGCATGGCCTTGTTGTCTACGTACAGGACTGGAGGAGAACGAGGCGGCTCTCCAAGGTCGGTCAGTAGGTAGGTGAGCCAGCGAAGCTCCTGTGCAGCCATGGCGCCGGCGTAGATCTCAGCCTCACAACTGGAGCCGAGAACAGAAGACGAGCGAGTAGCCCGCCACGAGACAGAGCCAGAACCAAGGCTGAAGGTGTAACCCTGTGACGACCGCTGCGTAGCCTGGTCGTCAGCCCAAGAAGCGTCCGCGTGCCCAGTGAGGACCACTGGACTCCGCCCTCCAAGCACTAGCCTCATGCCTGACGTACTGCACAAGTAGCGCAACACCCTCTTCGCTGCACCCATGTGCTCTGGTCGGTGTCTCCCAGGAGCAACATAGCGTGCAAGAATGCTAAGAGGGTATGCAAGGTCAGGTCGTGTGCAGGTCATCAGGTACATGAGGCAGCCAACAAGCTCTGGATACGGGCCACTCGACTCTACGGACTCATCCGAAGGCAGAGCTGAGAGCGAGTGGCGAGTAGGCAGAGGAGTGGCCTGAGGCGAGGAGTACGTGAAGCCGAAGCGCTGAAGGACCTGCTGCACCATGTGTGACTGAGTCAGGGTAATGGTGCGGCGTGCTCTGTCCCGGGTGATCTGCAAGCCAAGGTAGCTGCGCAGTTCACCCAGGTCAGTGCACGTGTGTCTCTTCTGCAGCTCGGACTTCACGTGGGCGAGTCCAGCAGTGTCAGCTGTGGCAAAGACCAAGTCGTCGACGTACACGAGGATGTAGAACGGCGGCAGAGAGGTGTCAGTGCATAGAAACAGCGACGGGTCGGCAGTAGAAGGAGCAAACCCAAGAGCCGCAAGCGTAGTCCTCAGTGTGTCGTGCCACTCACGTGGCGCCTGGTGGAGACCGTAGACTGGACGCCGGAGACTCCAGTGGGTACAAGGAGGGAACGACCCAGTGAAGCCAGGTGGGCGGCGCAGCCAGATCTCCTCGTGCAGGCTGCCCTGCAAGAAAGTTGTGCTGAAGTCGAGAGAGTGTAGCTCGTAGTCACGGTGAGCAGCAACGTGCAGCAGTACCCGAAGAGTGGTCATCTTCGGGGTGGGAGAGAAGGTCTGAAAGTAGTCAACTCCCTGCCGCTGACTGAAGCCACGAGCCACGTACCGTGCCTTGAAGACAGGCGGAGAACCCGGCGGCCGCTTCACCCTGAAGATCCACATGCCACTGACGATGTTCGCCCCAAGCGGGGGAACCTCGTCAACGTAGGTGCCTGTAGACTTCCAGGAAGCCATCTCTATGTCCATAGCTGCCTGCCACTGAGAGGAGTAGGGACCCTTTATCGCCTCCGCGTAAGAGCACAGAGTCGGGATGTCAAGTGCATCCGGGTCTCCCTCAGGGGTAAGCAGTACGGACACGAGATGAGGTGAAGCAGCAGCCAGACACTGGAACTCCTCCTGCCTATCCTCAAGGACGTCCGTGCGAAGGGCACACTCACCCCCGACGGACGGAGGACAGACAGACTCAGACTCAGCGACAAGACTAGCAGCATAGTCTAGGCGACAGCGAGCAGAAAAGTGGGACAGTGGGACTGGCAGCACGAAGAGAGTCCGACTCCGGGTCGGCAAGAGCAAGAAGAGAGGACTCATGAGGAGAAGGCAAAGGGGCACGTAGAGGAGCAGTGGACGGACGCAGAGACATCCTGTGTGTGCCAGGGACAGGAGGAGGACGCTGACGCGAACTACGACCACTAGCGCGAGCAGCACGAACAGGCGACGCACGGCGAGACGCAGGCTCACGACGCTCAGCAAGACCTCCAGTAGGACCAGTGTAGGGAGAAGGAGCAGGCAAAGGGGAGGTAGGCGGCAACTGTAACTATGACGGGACAGGCTGTGGACACCCTAAGGTAGGAGGACCAGTAGAAGGCGGAAGACCAAGAACCTGCTGCAGGAGTGGAACGAAGTACGGTCGTGGCCGCGCGGCGACGCCAGACACAGCAGGGACAGCACAAGTACCCCCAGGCGGAGCACCCGCTTCAGCAGCACCTCCAGTAGCTCCAGAACCTCCAGCAGCACCAGGAGTACCCCCAGCAGGACCGCTAGCGGTAGTCTCAGCGCCAACACCCTCAGGAACACCAGCTCGAGTCGAACGCGCAGGCCCAGCAGCTCCAGTACTCCCAGGACGAGCACCTCCGGGACCCGCGACAGCAGCACCCTCAGTAGCCGAAGAACCTCCAGCACCGGGCAAACCACTCGCGCAGCTCCTGTAGAGAGAGTGGCTCCCGGCGAGACGAAGCACCCGGAGAACCTCCAGGCGAAGCACCTCCAAGCTCAGCACCCCCAGGCACAGCACCCCCAAGCGTAGCACCCCCAGGCTCAGCACCCCCAGGCTCAGCACCCCCAGGCTCAGCACCCCCAGGCTCAGCACCCCCAGGCTCAGCACCCCCAGGCTCAGCACCCCCAGGCTCAGCACCCCCAGAGTCAGCACCCCCAGGCTCAGCACCCTCAGCAGCACCAGAGTCACCAGTGACCTCGACAGGCTTGACTGCGTCTACCTGGGACACACGTGAAGGGGACGGACCCTGAGGGGGGAGGGGGTCTACCGGAGGGGGACCTGGTACAAGGAAGAGCGGGGGCGGGGGGAGGGACGGGGTGCGGTAGGGGAAGAGGCGGTAGTAGGGGACCGACTCGTCAAACGTGACGTCCTGGGAGGACAGAACACGGAGAGAGGTGGGGTGGTAGAACTGCCACCCAGGCGCGTCAAGGGTGAACCCCAGGAAGACGCAAGGAGCAGCACGAGGGGACAGCTTGTCCGCAGACAAGTCGCGGACAAACGCCCGAGATCCCCAGACCCGGAACGCCGACGCATTGCCAACCTTCCCCGTCCACAGCAAGGCTGGGGAGGTCTCCGGCCTGGAGACTCTAGGGTGTAGGTTGATCTGATGCGCCGCGTACCTCACCGCAAACGGCCACAGAAAATGGGGAGCAGCCGCATGCATCATAGACGTACGAGCGACGTCCATGACCATGCCAATGCGGCGCTCAGCAATCCCATTTTGCTGCGGGGAGTCCGGAAGCGTGAAGGTGTGACGGATGCCTCGTGCGCGACAGTAGGCTCTCAGAAGGCCAGAGGAAAACTCTCCGCCTCTGTCCGAGTGCAGACGCAGAACAGGAAAGTCGGAGCCAAAGCTCTGCCTGAGCTGGAGACGAGCTGCGCGGATCCAGTTGATCAGCACCTCAATGACATCACCCTTGCTGCGCAAGGGGAAGACTGCGGTGTAACGCGAGTAGTCGTCAACAACGAGCAGGAAGTAGCGCTCGTGACCCTGTCCACGGACGCGGGCTGGGCCCCACACGTCCATGTGAAGCGTCTGCAGCGGGGCCTCTGTCGGAGGAAACTGGGATCAGTGAGGGGCAGCACGCTGGCGCCCCTCGACACAGGGGACACAGGTAGGGCCAGGGCCCTGAGGAAGGGGAGGGAGGGACCGGGGAAGACCAGAAACAAGAAGACGGGAGGCCATGCCTCTGACCCGAAGCAGAGAGGGGTGACCCAGGCGGTGGTGCCAGAGGAGAGTCTCGTGAGACAGGAGACGACACGAATAGGGGGCAGACTCAGGACCAGACCTGGACGCTGCAGCAAACACCTGACCCGACGCAGCTACCCTACCAGACTCAGAAACTGGAGGAGACGCAATGGTCAGTGTGTACAGGCTCGACCCCGGCTGACGGGTGAACGTAGCAAGGTGTCGGCTTGTGCTAGCCTCTGTGCAGTGCGTCACCCGCTGACGAGCAGGAGTGAACTGGTGGACTCCCCCATCCTGTAGGTCAGCACCCTCATCACTAATAGACACAGCATACATGGCAGAAAGAATAGCATCAAAGTCAAGATCATAGATGGCAACACCCGCCCTAGACAGCTCGCCACAGCGAGGGATCTCTGTAGCCTCCGGGAACTGGTGACGCCACGCGTCGGTCAGGCGGCCAAAGCAGCGCTGGGTGGGGTGCGCACCCCCACACTGCTCACCCGCACGGTCGCCGGTGCGCAGGACGTAGGTGCACGGACCAAAACCCCCACCCCGCTGGCGTGCAGTGTACCACTTACGGAGCTGCTGAGGGGACAGGGTCTCACGACCGCGCTGCTGCTGCTGGCGCGAGCCACCACCGGAGCCACTCCTCTGAGAAGACCCGTGACCAGCTCCACCGCCACCCCCGCCGCCTTCGCCGCCTCTGCCGCCTCCGCTACTGCCGCCGCCTCCGCCGCCTCCTCCACCGCCTCCACCTCCGCCACCTCCGCTCCCACCGCCACCGCCGCCGCTGCCTCCGCCTCCACTGCCGCCACCGACCCCTCCACTCCCACCTCCACTCCCACCGCCACCCCCACTCCCCCCGCCGCCTCCACCTCCACCTCCACCGCCCCCGCTCGCTCCTCCAGTGCCCCTGCCCCCCTTGCCCTTGCCAGAGCGGCGTCTCCCGCTAGGGGCAGACGCCGCACCGACCGACTCAAGACCAAGGAGGTCGGCCGCAGCAGCAGAGGCAACAGAGGGTAGAAGGGGGGAGGGGGAACACCCCTCAAAGATGGGGGTGCGCGGGTCACCTCGAGAGGCTCCTATAGCGACTATGCTCTTCTCTATCGCTAGGAGGGCCTTTTCGAGGAGGTCAACAGTGAGAGTGGTGGGACAGACTGAGAGGAAGTGGTCCCTGACTACACGAAGGGAGTCAGGGAGGCGAGTGACTATGTAGTAGAGAGTGATGTACATGGGGGGGGGGTTCTTGGCGCAGAAGTCAGCAGGAAGCGCAGCGCGGTAGCGAGTGTCACTAGTGCGGAGGTGCGTAATGAGGTCAGCTACTGTGGGAAAGGCAGCAAGGTCAGGGAAGAGGTACTGTAGCATGAGACGGCTCAGTGCAGCAGTAGCAGGGGAGGAGTAGCATGCAACTACAGCGTCGTACAAGGTCTGAGCACTCTTGTACTGACTAAAGTGCGCACGCTCAGAGGTAGGGAGGTGGCGACGCACAGCAAGACGTGCAGCAGCGTCGCGCGTGGCCCACTGGGAGCGAACAGTGGCGTCAGCATCAGCAGCAGGGGCAGGAGAGGCGCCAGAGGTGAGGTCAAAGAGAGAGAGGCCGTCTGCCCTATCGCAGTGTAAGAACAACTGCAGGTCATCGACCCAGACGTCAAAGTCAATGGCTCGACCCTCAGCGTCAAAAGCGAGGACACTAGGGGTAGCCATGACCACAGTAGGCTAGCAGTGCAAACAGTAGGGAAAGGGCAGTGCAGTGACAGAGGCGTTGTGCTCACCAGAGGGGGCTGCCCGGGCGGCTCGGCAGTAGGGCGGCTCGGCAGCTCGGCGGCTCGGCTGCTGGGCTGCTCGGTGGCTCGGCGGCTCGGCTGCACGGCTGCTGGGCGATTCGGCGGCTCGGCGGTAGGGCGGCTCGGCGGCTCGGCTGCTGGGCGGCTGGGCGACTCGGCTGCAGTGCGGCTCGGCGGCTGGGCGGCTCGGCTGCTCTGCCGGTGGGCGGCTCGGTTGTGCTGCTGCAGGGTGGCGCGGCGGTCGGCTGCTCGGCTGGGTGAGGCGGCTCGGGCGCCTCGGGTGGTGGGCGGCGCTGCAGCAGGTGACGGGGCCGAAGGTAGGGTGGCGGGGCCGTGAGTAAGGCGGCGGGGCCGCAGGTAGGGCGGCGGGCCCGCTGGTAGAGTGGCCGGGCCGCAGGTAAGGCGGCGAAGCCGCGGGTAAGGCGACGGAGCCACGGGTAGGGTGGCGGGGCCGCAGGTAAGGCGGCAGAGCCGCGGGTAGGGCGGCGGGGCCGCTGGTAGGGTGGCCGGGCCGCTGGTAGGGTGGCCGGGCCGAAGGTAAGGTGGCGGGGCCGAAGGTAAGGCGGCGAAGCCGCGGGTAAGGCGGCGGAGCCACGGGTAGGGTGGCGGGGCCGCAGGTAAGGCGGCAGAGCCGCGGGTAGGGTGGCGGGGCCGCAGAGGACGGCGACGCGTCGTACGGGCGGTACGCGACGCCGCGAAGGGCGGCGACGGGCCGGTACGGGCGGCGACGGGCCGGGACGGGCGGCGCAAGGGCGGCGACTGGCCGGGACGGGCGGCGCACGGGCGGCGCACGGGCGGCGCAAGGGCCGGTACGGGCGGCGCAAGGGCGGCGACGGGCCGGGTAGGGTGGCGACAAGCCGCTAAGGGTGGCAACGGCCGAGCAAGGGCGGCGGAAGGGAGGCCGCTAGGGGTGATGCGACGGGGCCGAAGGAGGCCTAAGCGAGGCGCGCTCCGGGCAGGAAAAAAAAACTTCGATTTTGGTGGGCCCTAAGAACAGTTCCCACGAGGGAACCTGCTCGATACCATGAGAAGAAACGAGAATGAATGAACTATGAATGAACTGAGTACAAGTACTAACCCTAATTGCGTTGTACCCCTTATGGGCTACCCCACTATAGCCTACACAATATGCATAAGCTATATGTTCTGACAGCATGGCCAGCTACGAACCTCCTTATAGGACTTCTTCGAGGTTTGATATCACTGACAGATTCTCGCATAAACGTCAAAATTTTGAATTTCGTTGCAATAAGGGAATGTACCCCTTAGAGTACATGGCTAGCCTAGGTCTTTTCGTATTCCCCTGTATTCTTATATAAACCCGATGTATGCATGTTTTAATCAACTCAGTCATTTACATTCACTCTGACCTGAGATTTAAACTTCCGCTGCAACACTACTCTGCGAACAACCCTGAGCGATCCTTTCGCTAAGTCCCACTTGGGATTATAACATGGTATGAGAGCTACTCAGTGATTCTTCGCATTTTCACTTCCGTAAAATTCGCCGAACCAAGATCTGGCGAGCGGCACACGCTCCAAGACCAAGATGGCCGGAGGATCCGGAGGCCAAGCAAATCTAACGGCCGAAAGGCAAACCAACCCGGCTGCGACAAATGAGGCGACAACTACGATCGGCACTGCCGCACTCAAGCAGTTATTCGCTTGACTTACAACTATGGAGAAAGAACTCCAAGACTTGCGCAAAGTCGATGCAGGAACCTCTTCCCAACCAGCTCAACCTGGACAACCGGCTAGGAAAAGTCGTGATACCGCCGCGCACACCTTCTCCCTCGACACAGACAAATCAACAACAACTGCTCCCCGTCCAAGTGATGAAGTCATTAACTTTGCGCAAGCACGCTTTCTCAGCGTTTCAAAAATCAAGACTACTGCCGCATTTGACGGCAAAGATTTCTACATATGGAGTTTCGAGCTTGAGCTCCTCCTACAGACAGCGCAGATCTACCACTACTTCGAAGGCTCCTATTCTAAACCGGTGGACGACACCGACGACGCCAGGGCTCAGTACTACAGCGAGTCCCTCATGGCGTACAGCGTGCTGCTACGAAACATGATGCCTGCGGAACAACTTAGCATTCGCTCCTACAAAGAGAGCACCACTCCAGCCTTGGAAGCCTGGAAGCACCTCGTTGAGGTCTATCAGCCGAAGGATTCAGTTACCGCCAGCAGGCTCCTGCAGCAGCTCATGGAGAACAAAGATGGGGCACGGGGAGAAAGCAAACTCTTATATTAACCGCTCTAGGAACATCCGTGACCAGATCATGAAGCATGGGAGCGCAATCTTAAAAGAAATCTTCGTCAACATAGTCCTTCAAGGACTCGGGCCAGAGTGGAAGCCCGGCAAAGCGCTACTCCGACAACGAGGAATTTTCTCAGAAGCCGCGCTATGCGCAGCACTCCTGACTGAACAGCAGGACATGGACTCGAGCAGAACAAGCTCTGCGCCGCGCCGAGAGCGCCTCGCCTTCTACGCAGACAACCGTGAAGAGCGACAACAACCAAGGCGCCACTATTGCAAAATATGCAAAGTCTTTGGACATTCAACGGATCGATGCGAATCCCGATCCAACTATCGCCACCCAAATTCCATTCACCACAACAACTGGGTCGGCCGACAAGACACTCGTCATCCTAGGGATGGGCATTTGGCCCGGACCCGACCCGACCCGCCCAAAAGGGCGGGTCGGGTCAGGAATGCTGAGAATATCGACCCGTCCGGGTCGGGTCGGGTTTACCCGGGCGGGTCGGGCCGACCCGTGACCCGTCACTGTGATTTATAGACGGGTATCAGCGACCCGCCGGGTCGGGTTGACCCGCCCCGTCCGGGTCGTATACCCAGTCAAATGACAGGGTTACCTGACCCGTTCTCTAATTAGGGTACACTTTGGAGAGGTGGAGAACATCAGTTGGTTTTGATGTTTTGTTTTCCTCGACATTCAGATCCAGTCTCTAGATAAGATCAAGCTAGTAAATCTGCAGTGCACCTACCAAGACTCTTACAATCTTCATTTCAATGTTAGCACTACTTTAATATTTATATTCATTATGGGCATAGGCGCTCCCGCCATTACGCAGCGTCGCATGACCAGGGGCGCAGCAGCGCGCTCGCGGCCACGCATTGGAGGGATCGTGTCCCTGCAATAGCGCGATCACGACCCCGCATTTGCGCAGCACGATCGCGGCCCTGCATTAGGGCAGCGCGATCGCGGCCACACACATGTAGTTTACAATGTAGCAATTCAGACCTAACCCCCATACCCTGCTGCTATGTAGCATATTTTGATCCGACCCGACCCGTGGTGTAACCGACCCGGTAACGGGTCACAAATACCCGTTCCAACGGGGCGGGTCGGGTCACCAAAATAGAGTCAAACCTGACCCGCTGACCCGACCCGACCCGACCCGTTAAGCTGACAGGTCGCCCTAAACGGGACGGGCCGGGCCGGGTCGGGCCAGATGCCCATGCGTACGTCATCTTCAGTCTCAGCATCACACACCTCGTCCTCCTGCACAACATCAACATCAGCAATCTCAAGGACCTCAATAAGGAGCTCCTCGAAACATCATCGCAAATATGGCGACGCGTCGACGTCGCACTGCTGAACCTGACGAAGTAAATGAGATCCAAGGAAGACTACTTGAACCAGAAGAGGGTTGGAATAATCCCCTTACTGAAGATCACTATTACCTGTACGACGAAGACAAGCAGGATTGGAACCAGCCAATCACATTGCGGAAAAGTCTGCCACATGACAACCAACACTACGTACCGGTGGGATGGAAGGAGGAAGAAGATCCTTTCTTCCACATGCGCTACAAGGCAACCCTGGTGACTCCGCGACTGGCGCTACTTCTGCGCAGAAACAACACCGACAACCACAATACCTGATACCTGGACAGCTGCCGCGGACAGCACATGGTGAGATCCACGCGATACGTCTCAAACCTGAATCGCGCCCCCGAAACTTACGTCACCGTCGCCAACAACGAGCAGCTGCGCGCCAATGCGCAAGGCATTGTAGGTTTGCAAGAACGAGACAGCAACACACACATCTCGTTCAACGACGTACTCTACGTCCCAAACCTTCGTTTTAATCTCCTCTCGCCAGGACAACTCCGAGACTGCGGCGTCATACTCAACACAGACCTAGCCACACGCGACCTCATCCTCACCTACGCTCCCCCCTGACACGCCTCCCGAATCGTTCAAATGCCTTGGACGAGCTCGCTCAATTAACGGAATCTACGTTCTCCACTTTGACATACATTCTTGCCAAGCATCATCCGACGAGCTCGTGGACCTCGTCCCCCTCGAGTTCGCCTAGACGGACAAGAACTCATGGGAGCACCCAGACGGACGACCATGGGTTCGCCGCAGCCCTCATCCCCGCGAGATCAACCTACACGAGCGTGACATCAATGGTCTCTGCACTACCTGTCACACACCCACGGCGAGCCGCACAGAGCAAGTCGAAAAGGAGTACGCATCAATCCAGGAAGCGGAGAGTGCCGAGGTAGAACCAACAGGCATGGCTCCAGAAGAAATCACTATGTCATCTTACCGCATCTTTGGCGAACCGAATGATAAGTTTGGACAACAGCGAGTGGAGCGAACATTGCCATACTCGGAAACGCTCCGGTTCGTCCTGGAAGCCAACACCAGCACCTTCGACGAAGAAGGACGACCGCGCCCATACACTCGCAAAGTCTACCGCCGCAAAATTGATCCGGCTTGGAAGGATCCTGACGCAAAAGGGGAGTTGAGCGTCAAGGAAGAACAAGACAAGGCTCGAGCGGAAAAGAAACAGAAACTGTATGAGGAACGCGTTGCGGCTGGATGGGACGAGGAGTCCGCACGACGAGGCGCAGACTACGAACCAGAAGAAGGCACAACCTGGGCATCCGCCACTGGAGCATAGGGAGTCAGCGCCAGCGGCACGGTCACCACGGGAGGATGGGGAACAGCTGAACCCGACGAAGGGGAGCTTACGCAAGAAGAACTGGAGGAGGCTGAACGGGAAATGAAAGCTGAGCGCGGACAAAAATCACTCCGCGTCGCCATTCCCCTCGGACGACCTCCACGCACTTGTGAGCCCCCTCGCTCACCTCACCGTTGGAGTGATCCTTGGTCGGAGATTGAGGAGGAGAATATACCACCAACTCCTCTGCAGGACTCACTTTGTCCAATCTTCCGCCCAGATCCGTTCGCTCGTTTCATTGAAGGCACCACGATCCCGCTCACCATCATCCCCGACCGTGAATTTCTCACCCTCTACCTCACAACGGCACCTGCAGAAGGGGAGACAACGGCAGAAGAAGAAGTAGAAGCAGAGGAGCCGAACAACGAAGCGGAACCAGGAGAAGAGGAAGAACCCCCACTCCAGATCCCACAACTTACGGAAGCAGAAGTAGCGGAACACTACGCTCGGTACAAGCGCACCTCCGGCATTCGCGCCGAAGATGACCTATGGCACCAACGGCTGGGCCACCCCTTGCGCCAGACCATCACCAACTGCCTCCGCGCTAAAGTCTTTCCGCCAGGAGCGCTGCTGCGCCCCGACGGAACAGAACCACACAACACCCCTTACCTGATCACTTGCACTGTCTGCCCTACAGCTGCGCTTTCCCACAACGCCTACCCCTCTCTGGAGCCGAGCACCAACCGCAACAAGAAGCAGGAGAAAGTATACATCGACTTCATCGTACTCACCTTTGACGGCATCAACGGCGAGAAATATACTCTCACCTTCATCGACGCCTACTCGCGCCATGTGTGGGTCGCTAACATCGACGCTCGCTCCAAGGCTCCAAAAGTATTCCGCATCTTCCTCGCGCACGCGCAGCGACAGTCAGGAAGGAAGCTCAAGATCTGGCAGAGTGATGGGGCCAAGGAATTTTGCAGCAACGAACTGGAGAGCGTCCTTACCGAGAAGGGGATCAAGCATGAGATTTCTCTCCCCTACGCTCACCAGAAGCAAGGCGACGCAGAGAGGGTCAATTGCACCCTCATGACAAAAGTTCGTGCCCTCATGAACCAGTCCGGCCTGCCAAAGAAATTTTGGCCCTACGCCATGAACCACGCGGTGCGCCTGCACAACCTTCTCTCCACCACCGCCAACAGTGACAACCTGTCCCCTCACATGAAGTGGACCGGCTCAAGGGGAGATCCCTCCATGCTGAGGGTTTGGGGGTGCCTAGTGCAGTACCGGCCGACCTCGGCCACAATCGGCAAGTTCGTTCATCGCGCGCGCTGGGGAATTCATCTCGGGCTCAGTCACGAACACAAAGGGTGGCTTATCCTTGACATTGACAGCAAGGAGGTTGTTCCCGCGCGTGATATTCTCTTCTACGAGCGGCTCATCTTGAAGCAGTGGATCGAAGACGAACATCGTAACGAGGCACGAGGCTACGTCAACAGCGGTCGCAGCTTCGCGTCTCCAGAACATGAAGCAGTAGCAGCAGCACTGGACCGCGACGACATCGACGAACACCCCAGCATCCCTCCTCGCCCCCGCGACGACGACGACGATGACCCCGCGCCTGGACCGTCACGGTGCCAAGCAGAGCCAAGCACCACAGTGCCCGGCTACGAAAGCGAAGACGACGACGTGGTGGAAACCTCCACCAACACAGACACCACCAATGTGTTAGGCCTCCAACTTCTCGGCCTGCACACGTCCGTCACTACCCTCGCACGGGCCGTGGAGCCAAAGAATCATCGCCAGGCCCTAACCGGCCCTCACGCCAAGGAGTGGCCTTGCAGCGATGGATGCGGAGCTGAAAGCGCTGGAGTCTCGAGACACATGCGTCCTAATCGATCGTGCAGTAGTGAAGGGGAGGAGGGTACTCGGCGGAAAATGGGTCTTTCGTCTGAAGACCAACGCTGACGGTACTATCGAGCGCTTCAAGGCACGCTGGGTCGTACGTGGATATGATCAGCCCCACGGCATCGACTTCGACCACACCTTCGCTCCCGTCAGTCGTCACAGCTCCGTCCGGATTTTACTCGCCATTGCCGCCGCTAAGCACCTACCACTGCGACAAATCGACGTGAAGAACGCGTTCTTATACGCATTGGTGGACGCTACCATCTTCGTGGAGCAGCCTCACACTTACGGAGAAGGGGATCCAAGGGTCTGTCAGATGAAGAAGTCCCTCTACGGGATCAAGCAGGCGCCTCGCCTCTGGCAACAGCATCTCCACAGGTCCTCCTCGAGATCGGTTTTAAGCAGCTGCCGCACAACCCGGGAATGTATCGCCTTCACTTCAGTGGCGATTACATCCTCTTGACAGTCTATGTCGACGACGTACTGTACACCGGCACCTGCAACAAGCTCCTTAACCAGTTTGAGGAGAACCTGACGCAGCGCGTTGACATCACCATCAACCATAGTGTGAAGCAATTTTTGGGCTTGAACATCACCTACGCGCCAGAAGCAATTCACCTGTCAGCCTCCAAGTACGCAGAGCAGCTGGGGGAATGCTTCAACATTTCGACCACACCACTCTCAACTCCGTACCGCAACCCCATCACCAACTACAAACCGGACAACAAACCACTATCACCCGCAGATCTCCAACTGTACCAGCAGCAACTGGGTTGCCTGCTGTTCGCCTCTGTCACCTGCTGACCCGACCTCTCGTACATCGCCAGCCAACTGGCGCAGTATTCCGCAAGCCAGTAGCTGAGAACTAGCTGGACCTGGAGCGCGCCCTGCAGTACTTCATCTCCACACCTGACATTGGGCTCTCCTACTCCACAGCTGACGATGACCTCCTTCAACCTCAACGGCTACGTTGACGCAGATCATGCAGCTGACCCTGCAAATCGACGGTCCTGAACCGGCTTCGTTTTTCGCCTGGAACCAACTGGGCCAATCTCCTGGAACTCGCAGAAGCAGGAGCTGGTTGCCCTGTCATCGGCTGAAGCAGAATACATCGCCGTGAGAGCAGCAGTTCACGAAGGCCCGTACCTGCAGGAACTGCTACAGGAGGCGAAAATCCCAACCTCGCCTACCTTTCGCCTTCACTGCGACAACCAGAGTGCCATCAGGATCGCGAACAAGCCAGGTTTCGTGAACCGCACGAAGCACATCGCACTTCAGTACTTTTTTGTCAAGGACAAAATTGACCAGGGAAAAGTTGACCTCGCCCACTGCCCGACTACTAAGATGGCAGCGAAGTTCCTTACCAAGCACCTGCCATGTCAGCAGTACAAACACTGCTCTAACCTCACCGGAGTAGTCAAGCGAGTCAGCTCCTCCTGCGCCCAGGAATGAAGGGGAGTGTTACGATATGAAATTACATGAGAAGGCATTCCTGTATGCTGCAGGAGCCGACTCTACCGAGTACAAAGTCGAGGAGTCAGAAGAGTCGAAGCGACGCAGCAACTGTCTGACCAAAACCGATGCAGGTAGAAACATTTGAAGTGAAAAGAGCAGGAACAGGTTTGAAACGGGTTCCTGCGCCGCACGATTTGAATTTCGCTGCAATAAGGGAATGTACCCCTTAGAGTACATGGCTAGCCTAGGTCTTTTCGTATTCCCCTGTATTCTTATATAAACCCGATGTATGCATGTTTTTATCAACTCAGTCATTTACATTCACTCTGACCTGAGATTCAAACGTCCTCTGCAACACTAATCTGCGATCAACCCTGAGCCATCCTTTCGCTAAGTCCCACTTGGGATTGTAACAAGTGAGATGTGGTGAAACAATAAGATATGGTGAAACAGTTAGGTATGGTGAAACGGTGAGTCAAGGTGAAACAGTGAGGAATGGTGAAACACTGAGATATGGCGAAACAGTGAGGTGTGGTGAAACAGTGAGGTATGGTGAAACAGTGATATATTGTGAAATAGTGAGGTAAGGTGAAATAGTGAGGTATGGTGAAACAGTTTGGCATGGAAAAACAGTGAGGTATGGTGAAACAACTATGTATGGTGAAACGATGAGTAATTGTGAAACAGTGAGGAATGGTGAAACAATGAGATATGGTGAAACAATGAGGTATGGTGAGACAACGAGGTATGGCGAAACAATGAGATATGGTCAACAGTTAAGAATAGCAAAGCAGTGAGGTATGGTGAAAGAGTGAGGTATGGTGAAACAATGAGATATGGTGAAACAGTTAGGTATGGTGAAACGGTGAGTAATGGTGAAACAGTGAGGAATGGTGAAACACTAAAGTATTTTGAAAAGCAGTTAGGTATGGCAAAATAGTGACGTGTGGTGAAACAGTGGGGAATGGTGAAACAGTTTGGTATGGTAAAACAATGAGGTATGGTGAAATTGTGAGGTATGGTGAATGAGATATGGTGAAACAGTGAGTCATGGTGAAACAGTGAGGAATGGTGAAACACTGAGGTATTTTGAAAAACAGTTAGGAATGGCAAAATAGTGAGGTGTGGTGAAACAGTGGGGTATGGTGAAACAGTTTGGTATGGTAAAACAATGAGGTATAGTGAAAGTGTGAGGTATGGTGAATGAGATATGGTGAAACAGTGAGTCATGGTGAAACAGTGAGGAATGGTGAAACACTGAGGTATTTTGAAAAACAGTTAGGTATGGTGAAATAGTGAGGTATGGTGAAACAGTGGGGTATGGTGAAACAGTTTGGTATGGTAAAACAATAAGGTATGGTGAAAGTGTGAGGTATGGTGAATGAGATATGGTGAAACAGTGAGTCATGGTGAAACAGCGAGGAATGGTAAGGTGAAACAGCGAGGAATGGTGAAATAGTGGTCAAGGTAAAAGGGGAGCGATACCGTATCACCCCGGATATAAGCGCAGATGCGCTTATAGTAAAACAGTGTTTTTTAGGGGGGTGCGCTTGTAATTGAGTCATATGTATAAGCGTATGCGCTTATATTATGACATATACAAAATTGTAATTCTAAGACACCAAGTAGTATATTTCACTCTTGCCATTTCAACCGAGTCGATTTTTTTCCCGTCACAAAGAAGAATCGCGTGCAAGCGATTCTCTTCCAGCACATAGGGGCCAAGATGCGACACTTTGCAGTCATGCCAGCACATCCTGACTGGACGCGCAGCCAGTCAGTTCTTCGAGAGTCATATTAAGCAAGAATGAGATTGCACTCGCTTCAAAATTGAAACTAGCTAACGTTTTGAACAGAAATTCTGATTTAAAATTGTACATGCGCCTATAATAAGTAGTGTTTTCACAAGGGGTGCGCTTATAATCGAGGATCGGCCATAAGCGCATTGCTCCAGATAGAAGCGCATGCGCTTATCATAAGCCTGCGCTTCTATCCGGGGTGATATGGTAGGGAAAAGGGGAGACATGGGGAAAAGGGGAGAGATGGGGAAAGAGAGTGACGTAGGGAGTAGCGTTTGAGAGCAGAGAAACATGGGGAAGCAGGGGGGCTTGATGAAACAGGGAGACATGGAGAAACAAGGGGGCCTGATGAAATAAGGAGACATGGGGAAGTAGGGGGGCCTTACGAAACAGGGAGACATGGAGAAACACGGAAACAAGGAAGCATGGGGAAATAGGGGAGGCATGGAGAAACAAGGAAGTACGGTGAAAATGGCAAACACGAAAACAATGAGGTATAGGATGCATGGAAACACGCTAAACAATACAAAATGTATGCTGGAAGAGCGATGGGGAAATAGAAAGGCATGGGGAAATACTGAGGCATTGGGAACAAAGAGACATGGGGAAGTAGGGAAGGATGGTCAAACTGGGAGGCATGAAGAAATATAGAGAGATGAGGAATTCTGATGGCTAAGGAAATTGTGAGGCATGAGAGAAGAGAGAGGGATGGGATAAAGGAGAGGGATGAGGGAACAAGGTGGCATGGGTTACTACAGAGCTGTGACATGATGAAAATTAGAGACATGGAGGAGGAAAGAGGGGCTCACAGGGTAAGGAGAGAAGTGGGAGCAAGGAAACCGGGTGACGGGGTGAACACAGGGTGGCGTGGGAACCAGAGAATTCTGAACTAGGGAGAGATGGGGAAGAGAGGGGCATGGGGGAAGCGGGTGGCATAGGCTTCAAACTACAGACACGGTGGGAGATGTGGGAAACATGAGGAATCGGGGTTTAGGAAGACACAGTGAGGCTTGGGGAAAGTGAAACAGTGAGGTGGGGAAAGAGGGAGTGACAGGGAAGGGAGACAAGGTGAAACAGGGAGGTATGGGGAACCAGGGAGGTATGGGGAAACAGGGAGTGACAAGGAGACAAGGTGAATCAGGGAGACATGGGGAGATGGTGAGGCATGGGAAAGCAGGGGAACATGAGGAAATGGTGAGACTTGGCGAAACTTGGAGTGATGTGGAATTAGGGAGATAGGGAAAAAGGGACACATGGGGAAACAAGGAACATGGGAAAAACGCGCGACATGATGAAATAGTAAGGCATGCAGAAACGAAGAGGCCTAAGAAAACACAGACACATGTGAAAACAGGGGGGCATGGTGAATTGGGGAGACATGGAGGCATGTTGAAACGAGACATGGGCAAAAAGAAGGCATGGGGAAATAGAGAGACGTGGGCAAAAAGGGGGCATGGGGAACAGGGAGGCATGATGAAACAGGATGTCATTAGGAAACAGGGAGAGATGTGGAATCAGGGAGATGGGAAAATGGGGAGTCATGTGGAAACAGGGTGGCATCAAGAAGCAGGGAGAGATGTGGAATCAGGGAGATGGGGAAAAGGGGAGTCGTGTGGAAACAGGGTGGCATCAGGAAACAGAGAGAGATGGTGAGGAAAATGGGGAAAATGAGAGTTATAGGAGGACAGGAAGATATGGGGAAACATAGGCCAATGGGGGCAAGGGGAGACATGGGCAAACAAAAAGACATGGGGAGACATAGGGAAATGGGAACCTACGGGACATGGGGTAAAAGGAAGGGATGGGTAAAAAAAGAGACGGAAAGACATGGAGAAACAGACAAACATGGGGAACGAAAGATAGGGAAATGGGGGAAAGGCGAGACATAGGGAAAATCGGAAACATGGGGAAGGGAAACAGGGAGGCATGAGAAAACAGCGAGACATGAGAAACAACAAGGCATGGGGAAAATGGAGACATTGTGAAATAAGGGGAATGGGAAAACAGGAAGACATGGGGAATCGGTGAGAGATGATGAAACAGGGAGAGGGGGAAACAGGAAGGCATAGGAAAACAGGGAGAGATGGTGAACCAGGGCACATGGGAAAATAGAAAGATAAGAGAGCATAGGAAGTCACAGGGAGATGGCAGTGCACTGCAGCATTGCTGTGTGATTCCTGCTTCGGGCTATCATTGTGAATCAAATGCCCATACCAAATCACCAATTGCAAGTGCATACATGGAATACAAGGCATAACAGTATATAGGCAACTATACCAAACGCATGGTCCACAACACATAGTTGTCATATTCCCTACTTTCTAACTCTCCCTACAAGGCTCAAGCCTGGAGCCATCCGTCAGGAGCGCTCAAGCCTGGAGCCATCCGTCAGGAGCGCTCAAGCCTGGAGCCATCCGTCAGGAGCGCTCAAGCCTGGAGCCATCCGTCAGGAGCGCTCAAGCCTGGAGCCATCCGTCAGGAGCGCTCAAGCCTAGAGCCATCCGTCGGGAGCGCTCAGGCCTGGAGCCATCCGTCGGGAGCGCTCAAGCCTGGAGCCATCCGTCAGGAGCGCTCAAGCCTGGAGCCATCCGTCAGGAGCGCTCAAGCCTGTAGCCATCCGTCCGGAGCGCTCAGGCCTAGAGCCATCCGTCGGGAGCGCTCAGGCCTGGAGCCATCCGTCGGGAGCGCTCAAGCCTGGAGCCATCCGTCAGGAGCGCTCAAGCCTGGAGCCATCCGTCAGGAGCGCTCAAGCCTGGAGCCATCCGTCAGGTGCGCTCAAGCCTGGAGCCATCCGCCAGGAGCGCTCAAGCCTGGAGGTGTAATTGAAGGCACAGCAGCACAACAGCTTTCCCTCACCCCCTCCAGCCATCAACCACCCACACTCCCACAAACACCCTGCTGTGAAGCAGGGCGCAAAAAAGGGTAGTGCCACCGTGTTCCCCATCCACACCACACCCATCCCCCAGTTGGTGCTCTCAGCGTGTTGCTGTGCTGTGCCTTTCACATGCCTTTCATGCCATCCCTCCATCCAATGCCCCAAGCTCTCCTCTTTTCAACCTCCATTTTCATCATTTTTGTTTTCTTCAGTGAAAGTTTTTTTTTTCATTTTTTTTTTTTTCATTTTCAAAGCGTGCGTGCAGCAATCAAGGGCGCCATGGCCGGCGTGGGATTGCAGCCGGCACTGCCTTGGACATCCTGCGAGGCCGCTTGCCTGCAGCTTCGACTTCCACTCCCCTCACCTCCCTGTGTGGTGCGGCACATTTAGGTCTGGGAATCAGTGTCATTCCCTCCACTCGCCCTATCATTGCTCCCTTGCTTGGTTTCGGGATGCGCAACGGTAGGACCATACTAACCGACTTCGCACAAGCCGCTGTTGGAAGTGAAATGAGTGGGTCTGATGCAGGAGCATGCGATGCTGCAGCGTTAGAAACGGCTGCATCTGACAGTCTGGTAGTCGACGGTTCAACATCCTGCGCTACAGGCACTGACAGTTTCGCTTCTGAAGCTCCACCGTCGAACGGTTTGGCATTCAAAGCGGCAGAATTAAACGCTTCGGTGGCATCAAACGCTTCAGCGTGCGACGCTTCAGCATGCGATGCTTCAGCATGCGACGCTTCAGCTGTCAGAATCCCAACCACTAGACCAATGGGATAAAAGGGCTTGTTTCAGTAGCGGGTCAGTGCGCCCATAACCCCCCAGGCGAACGCGCCTGTAACCCTCTCCAGGATCAATCGGGCATCCACAGTGCAGATCTACTGACACCCCCCCACACTGGGAGGCCCAAGACTAAGCACAGCGGCAACGGCCTACATGTGCATACACCGGGAATCGAACCCGAGACCGCTCTGATACCATGTCAGAATCCCAACCACTAGACCATTGGGATAAAAGGGCTTGTTTCAGTAGCGGGTCAGTGCGCCCATAACCCCCCAGGGAAACGTGCCTGTAACCCCCCTTAGGATCGATCGGTGATCTCACAGTGTAGCTCTATTGACATCAGCATGCGACGGTTCAGCATGCGACGATTCGCCATGCGACGGTTCAGCATGCGACGATTCACCATGCGACGGTTCAGCATGCGACGATTCACCATGCGACGGTTCAGCATGCGACGATTCACCATGGGACGGTTCAGCATGCGACGATTCACCATGCGACGTTTCAGCATGCAACGATTCACCATGGGACGGAGCATCTGACTTCACCGCCGGCAGCTCTACTAGCAGCAGTGTGGCTGCAGCGATGGGTGGGAGAACGAGATTGGTGCTGCTGTTGGAACTCGCACGCTGAAGGCACGAATTTGCCTATTTCTCGCTGTTCCTCCAAAAGCTAAGCGTGGAAACAAACGAAGGGTAGTCTGAGGCCATTTCGAAGTGAATGAACGAGGAAGCAAACAGAACTTGGACGATGAGCAGGGTAGAAGCTTGTGATGAGTGAGATCAGGCTGGCATGGCGGATTTGTAGGCAGACTTATGGCTGGTGTTGGCAAATGTGCTGCTGTGGGGGGAGAAGGGAGATGCAGCGAGATGCAGAGAGAGACAGACTTGAGGCTTGGGGAGGGAAAGGCGGAACACCGCAGCCACGGAAAGGTGGGTGTTGCGCTGCGGGGAGCTTTTAAGGCTCCAGATTATTCGGGCGCAGAGCATTTGGGGTCACTCTAGAGCGATTGAGTAGGATTTCGAGCAGCATCAAACGTGTCTTCCCGAGCAGTGCGACTTGTGCCCAAGCCAATTTCGCGAGGCTGCCCGCACCCGATATGGTCGCCGCTGCTGGTGGGCTTCTTTCTGCGCTGCTGTGTTAGTTCAAAGAGGCGTTGGTTTGGTTGGGCAGTGGTTGTGTAACCAGGCCCAAAGTGTTATGAGTTGTTGTAACGAGTGAAATTGAGTGAGCGAGGGAGAATTGCACTATTGAAGCAAAAAGTACAATGAGCGAAGGCATGAGCGAAGAATGCCGGTATATAGCAAAACTACAGTGGTAACGGAAATGCGTGAAAATGGGGTGCACGACGGGCCTGGCGCCGAGGTTGGGAAAATGACGAGGCGGAGGTCCGTAGCGCGGGTTACCAACCGAACCGTGAGGTTGGGTCGCGTCGTGAACAGTGGCGGGAATAGTGTCGAGGCGAATGTCGCGAGTGGTAACGGATTACTGTTGGGTGCTGTTGGCGGGAACAGTGGTGTACGCGCTGAGCAGGGACGCGAAGTAAGGAAAATGGATTTTCCTTACATTACCCCCGGAGGCCCTCCTTACGAAAGCGCGAGTACATCCCGGAAATTTCGGCTGCGCAGGTACTCTAAGAGGACGGGGTGGTTTTCGATTCTGTCCATGGGAACCCAACTGTCTTCAGCGGGCGTTCGGTCTTTCCAGCGGATCAGGAACTCGACCCTTCGAGCTCCTCGTGGGTCACGAACTCGGTGGCTCAGAATTTTCTCGGGCGTGATTATTGGCTCTGTCAGCGGTCGAGTCATGCTGGCTGGGTGGTTGCGGGGCAGTTGGCTGGTGGATGGTACGTAGGGGCGGAGCGGGTTGACGTGGACTGACGGGCTGATGTACCAGTCAGCGGGGAGGAGGAGGTGGGCGGTGACTGGTGTGATCATGTGGCTGATGCAAAATGGCCCACAATATCGGGGGCAGAGTTTTGGGGTAATGGGCAGGCGGAGGTTCTGGGTGTCGAGTAAAACTAGGTCGTCGGGCTGGTAAGTGACAGGGCGGCGGTGGCGGTCGGTGTTGCATTTAGCGATGATGTTTAATTTTTTAATCGCGTCTGCTGCTCGGGTCCGTGCTACTTGTAAAATTTCGGCGAACTGTTATGCGCGTGGCACCGGGTTGTCAGGATTCGGGGTCATGGGTACTATCGGGTCTTGTTCGTAGTTCAGGTAAAATGGTGACTGTTGGGTCGTGGCGGATGACGAGTTGTTGTATTCGAACTCGATGAGTGGCAGCTGTTGTTCCCAGGTGGTCGGGTCGTCGCACGTGGCTCGGATGAGTTGCTCCATGGTCTGATTTGTCCTTTCTATCTGTCCGTCAGTCTCGGGGTGGTATGAAGAACTAAACTGTAGTCGCGTGCCGAACTCCTGCCATAGGTTCTGCCAGAAGTTGCTGGTGAATTTCGTGTCACGGTCGCTGATGATTGCCGCTGGTATTCCGTGTAGTCAAACAACGGTGGAGATGAAGAGGCGGGCTGTTTCTGCGGCTGTGATCGATTTCTTGCAAGCTGCGAAGTGTGCCATTTTCGTAAACCAATCGACAACGACCAGGATCGCGTCGTTCCCACTTGCTCCGGCCGGTAACCCTGTGACGAAGTCCATCGTCACATGCTGCCAAGCACGCTCTGGGGGTGGTATCGGCTGCAACTGTCCTGCCGGCCGCTTCCGTGATGACTTCATGAGCTGGCAAGTGGGACACGATGCCACGTGTCGTTGCACGTCGGTCAGCATTTCGGGCCAGTAATAATACCACTGCAGCTACTGTCGTGTTTTTTCTACTCTGAAATGTCCTGAGGTAACTCCGTCGTGTGCCTCCTGTAACAGTAATTCCCGTAGTAGTGAAGACCCTGGTACCCAGATGCGGTCGGTGCCATCTTTTACGTAATAAATTCCCTTTGCTGCTGCGAACTGCTGCGATTTTCCTCCTGTGAAGAATGGATCCGTTTGGTACCCGTAGGTGAATAGTAAGGGGCTGGTCTGGGCAAGTAGTATCGCGTGGATCTGGGCAGTGGGGCGAGTCAGTGCATCAGCGATGTTCGATGCCCCCTTTTTGTAAGTGATTGTGTAGTGGAAATTTGACTCGAGGAAATCGAGCTAGCGAATCTGTCGTGGGTTGAGGTGTGGCTGTGTGCGGAGGTACTGTAGTGATTCATGGTCTGTCCGTACTGTCACGTCTGCGCCGGTCAAATAACAGCGCCACACATTGAACGCGTGCACGATCGCGAGCATTTCGCGGTCGTGTATCGGGTAATTCTTCTCGGACGGATGCAGTTTTCGTCACTCGTATGCGATGGGCTGTAACCCGTTACCAAAATCATGTAGCAGTACAGCTCCGATGGCGATGTCGCCTGCGTCCGTAACTACTTCGAATGGGCGGTGTGGGTCGGCGATGCGCAGTACGGGCGGCGAACAGAGAACAGTTTTAAGGGTAGGGAAGGTAGCATGCTCTTTCTCCCCCCACGTAAAAGCGACCCCCTTCCGTAGCAAGTCCGTCAGCGGCGCAGTTAACCGTGCCATGTCGGGGACGAAATGACGCACGTAATTGACGAACCCCAAAAAACTCTGCAACTCCTTGATATTCGTCGGGGGGTGCCAGACTTTTACCGTGTCCAACGTCTTTGGGTCAATCTCAACCCCAGCCCACGAAATAATGTGCCCCATAAACTCTAGCCGGTCCTGAAAGAACTCGCACTTGGAACCCTTGGTCAGTAGTCGGTCCTCGTTTAAAACTTTAAATACTGCTTCCAGATCTGCTAAGTGCTGCTGCTTATCGTGACTGTAGACCAGGATGTCGTCGAGGTAAACTATCACGCATTTATCTAAAACTGGCCTAAATGCCTCGTTCATGGTCACCTGAAATGTCGCTGGTGCGTTGGTCAGCCCGAAGGGCATCACGGTGTACTCGAATGACCCGTACCTAGTCCTAAAAGCCATCTTGGCGCAGTCTGATGGTTCGACTCTAATCTGATGGTAACCCCCTCGTAAATCTATTTACGAAAAAAACCCGTGCTGTTCATAGTTGGTCTATCAGTTCATCGGCGTGGGGAATGGGCTATCGCGACTTGAAAGTTACCCTGTTCAGTGCTCTGTAATCGATGCAAATGCGAAAACCTCCATCTTTTTTCGGTGTGAACAGTATCGGTGCGGCGATTGGTGACGAATTTGGTCGGATGAATTTCTTCTCTAACAGGTAATCTAACTGCTTCCTGAGTTCGTCGAGCTCGGGTTGGGCCAGTCTAAACTGTCGCTGTACGGTTGGCTGTGCCCCCGGTTCTAACTCTATTCGGTGGTCATGTGCTCGCTGAGGTGGCAGGCCCTCCGGTAAATCGTCGGGAAAAATCCCCGGGTACCGTGTCAACAGTTCATGTAGTTCGGGCGGTAGCGCTGCCAGCAGTTTCTTGAAACCTCTCGGCTGCTCTGCTTCCGCTACCACTGCAATGTCTACTGCGTACACGTCAGCTCCAGCGGCGACAGCCCGTTTCATGGTGACGTGGACCGTTGAAGACTCAGGCGACTGCCAGTGAGGTAGTTTGACCTAGTTACCGCTACTTCGCACAGTGCACCTACTCGTTGTCCAGTCGATTTGCGGGTTATACCGTTGCAGCCAATCGCGTCCCAGTAAAATGTCGTGCCCATCCAATGTCGTCACGAGCATTTCTTGTGTAAACCCAAAATTCCCCCTGCAGCGGACTTTTAATCTCTCCACCTTCTCCCGTATGGCCAGAGGCGTGCCGTCAACTAAGCGTGCATCTATCTCCGTTAAACACCGGCTAAGTGTCAGTTGCAGTTTCCGTGCGGTTGCGGTATTAACCAAACTGAGACTAGCTCCTCCGTCGATAAAACTCATCACTGCTGCTCACTGTATTTTACCGTGGATCAGTACTGGGCAATCCGTCGCTGTACCCTCCTTATTCGTCCGAGCCTGATCGATGGCGTGAATCGATACTGTGACTCGGTGAGGGTCGGTAGGGTTGGGCGAGCAGGCAGTCTCGTCAGTAGTTGGCCCGATTCCTACTGACTGCTGGCGTTTCCCTGCCTTGGAGACTCCCTCCCCTGCTCTGCTCCGCGGCGCCTCAGCTCCTCTGGGCACTCACTCTTGCGATGGCCCGCCCTATTGCAAGCAAAACGGCGCCCCTTAAACGGCGCAGCAGCTGCATTTGTCGCAACGGCATGTACGGTGGCGTGCTCGATCGGCCCCGAGGGCGATGTCCGTAGTAGGACTCCGGTCTCGGACGGTGCAAAATGTCGATCTTCTTGGTGAGCATGAGAATCTCGTTGAAATTCCAGAGTCCGCGTAGCATGATTTCGTGTGAGATGTCAGGCTTGAGCCCTCCGACGTAATGGTCCACCCGCTCCGCTTCGTGCATGTAGCCGACTTGCTCGCATAATGCAAGAAAACCGCTCGTACAGTCTTGGACCGATCCAAGCTGCCGCCAAGTACGCAGCCTCTGACGCGCCGAAATAGAAGCCGCGATCGGCTCGAAGCGCGCCTGAAGCCCTGCGCACCACGCATCCCACGTGCTGTACTGGGCAGTTTCGCAGAATGAACTCCAGGTGACGGCTGGGCCCGTGGGCCCTTCCTCTTGTGACGGTGGCTGGTAGGCGCGTGGCGACGTCACGATGACTCGCCACCAGTCCATGGCGGGGCCCCACAGCAGCGAGACGGCGTATCTGATCTTCGCTGCGTCCGACTCGACGTAGCTCGCGTCGAAGAAGACGTTCATCGTGAAGACCCACGACTGAACCGTCGCACCTCCACGCTGGCTCGGGTCGAAGGAGGGCAGACGCTGCGGCTTGAGTGGCATTGGTGCCATGATGGTGTGGTCGCCACTTGTCGCCGCAAATTCCACGTGCCGATGGGCTTCACGAGGCTTCCGCGGGCTCGGCGCGACCTTGTCCCTCTCCATGCTAGGCATTGATGTCAGAACATTATAGCTTATGCATATTGTGTAGACTATAGTGGGGTAGCCCATAAGGGGTACAACCCAATTAGGGTTAGTACTTGTACCCAATTCATTCATAGTTCATTCATTCCTTGTTTCTTCTCATGGTATCGAGCAGGTTCCCTAACGGGAACGATTCCTAGGGCCCACCACTACGAATTTTTTTTTTCTCTGCCTGGAGCGCGCTCCCCTTAGCCCGAGTCGCGCTCGGTGTGCTCTCCCTACAGTCGCGCCCTCGCTAGGCCCCTCACGGCCCCGTCGCGTCGCCCCTAGCGGCCCTCTCACGGCCCGTCGCGCCGCCCTTACGGCCCGTCGCGCCGCCCTTACGTCCCGTCGCGCCGCCCTTAGTGGCCCGTCGCGCCGCCTTGTTCTGCGGCCCATTCGCGCCGCCTCCTTCGCGGCCCCGTCGTACCGCCCTCAGCGGCTAGTCACCGCCTCCTTCAGCGGAGTCGCCGCCTCCCCCATTGCGGCTCGTCGCCGCCTCCCCCCCTGCGGCCCGTCACCGCCTCTTAGAGCGGCCCCACCGACCCCGCGCGCCGCCCTAGCGGCCTCTTGCGCCGCCCGTCGGCCCCGCTTGCCGCCCTTGTGGCCCTCCGAGCCGCCCGTCAGCCCACCGTGAGCCGCCCTAGCGGCATCGACTCCGCCCTTCACGGCCCCGACGCCACCTCGGCTGGCCCCGGCGCCTGCTCCTACGGCCCCGGCGCCTGCTCCTACGGCCCCGGCGCCGCTCTCCCCGGCTCCGTCGCCGCCTCCTACCTGGCCCCACCGCCGTCCCTCATCAGGAGCCACAGTCGCCGAGCCGCCCATCGACCGACCGAGCCGCCCAGCCGCCGAGCCGCCCAGCAGCAGAGCCGCCGAACCGCCCAGCAGCTGAGCCGCCGAGCCGCCCATCAGCGGAACCGCCGAGCCGCCCAGCAGCCGAGCCGCAGAGCCGCCCAGTAGCCGAGCCGCCGAGCCGCCCAGCAGCCGAGCCGCCCAGCAGCCGAGCCGCCGAGCCGCCCTGCCGCCGAGCCACCCGAGCCGCCGAGCCGCCCTGCAGCCGAGTCGCCGAGCCGCCCTGTCCGGTAAGAGCAGCGCCTCTACCCCTGCACTGCCCTTACCCTACTGTTCTTACTGCTAGTCTACTGCTGTCATGGCTACCCCTAGTGTCCTAGCTTTTGACGATGAGGGTAGGGCCATTGACTTTGACGTCTGGGTCGACGACCTGCAGCTTTTCTTACAGTGCGATAGGGCAGACGGCCTCTCCCTCTTTGACCTCACTTCTGGTGCCTCTCCTGCCCCCGCTGCTGATGCTGACGCCACTGTTCGCTCACAGTGGGCCACGCGCGATGCTTCTGCACGTCTTGCTTCGGAGACGAAGCAGGGAGGGGTGACCAAGGCGGTGGTGCCAGAGGAGAGTCTCGTCAGACAGGAGGCGACACAAGCAGGGGGCAGACTCAGGACCAGACCTGGATGCTGCAGCAAACACCTGACCCGACGCAGCTACCTGGTCAGACGTAGTGCCTGGAGGAGACGCAATGGTCAGTGTGTACAGGCTCGACCCCGGCCGACGTGTAAACGTGGCCAGGTGTCGGCCTGTCCGAGCGTCCGTGCAGTGGGTCACCCGCTGACTCGTAGGAGTGAACTGGTGAACCCCCGCATCCTGTAGGTCAGCACCACTCACCAAGTTCGTAGAGAACGAGGGGAGGTAAAGACCAGACAGGGTGCCAGAGGGGGCCGCTGGACACGGGAGGACAGTGGAGAAGTGAGCAAGGACAGGACCCCCAGAGGGGTCTGCTAGGGAGACTGCAACTGGCCGACCAAGCGGCGTGAGTGTGGTGCAGTCTCGAAAGAAGGAGCGAGAAGCCCCCGAGTCAAGTGTGAAGGTGTGGGAGGCCGAAGCCGGCGCAGTACCTGAGAGCGCAGACTCACCAACACCGGAGGAAGCAGACGCACTAGCACCTAGAGCAGCAGCCTCGCTAGCACCAAGAGCAGCAGCCTCACCAGCACCTAGAGCAGCAGTCTCAATGCCCGGGTCGGGCAGGAAAACACCGGTAACAGTCACCCTCATCACTAATAGTCACAGCATACATAGCAGCAAGAATAGCATCAAAGTCAAGGTCAAAGATAGCTATCCCTGCCCTAGACAGCTCGCCCCAGCGAGGGATCTTAGTGGCCTCAGGAAACTGGTGACGCCAAGCGTCCATCAGGCGGCCAAATCAGCGCTGGGTGGGGTGCGCACCCCCACATTGCTCACCCGCACGGTCGCCGGTGCGCAGGACGTAGGTGCACCGACCAGTACCCCCACCCCGCTGGCGTGCAACGTACCACTCATGGAGCTGCTGCGGGTGTTGGCGCGAAGGCTACTGCTGTCAGTCCTGGAGGCGGTCCTGCTGGGGGTGCTACTGGTGCTGCTAGGGGTACTAGAGCTGGAGCTGCTGCTGGTGCTGGTGCTGCCACTGGGGGTGCTGATGGTGTCCCTGCTGTGTCTGGAGTCGCCGCGCGGCCTCGGTTGTGCTTCGTTCCGCTCCGTCAGCAGGTTCTTGGTCTCCCATCTTCTACTGGTCCACCTCCTCCCTTAGAGTGTCCACAGCCTGTCCCGTCGCAGTTACAGTTACAGCCGGCCTCCCCACTGCCTGCTCCGTCTCCCTACATTGGTCCTACTGGGGGTCTTGCTGAGCGTCGTGAGCCTGCGTCTCGCCCTGCGTCGCCTGTTCATGCTGCTCGCACTAGTGGTCGCGGTTCGCGTCAGCGTCCTCCTCCTATCCTTGGCATGCACCGGATGTCTCTGCGTCCGTCTACTGCTCCTCTGCGTGCCCCTTTGCCTTCTCCTCCTGAGTCTTCTCTTCCTGCTCTTGCCGACCCGGAGTCGGACTCTCTTCGTGCTGCCAGTCCTACTATCATGCGTCTCCTTGCTACTGTTGTCACTGACCCTTCCTTTGAGTCCACTGCTGCGTTTGCCCTAGTTGCTGAGCTCGTCAACTTTGCTGCTCGCTGTCGCCTAGACTACGACGCCAGTCTTGTTGCTGAGTCTGAGTCTGTCTGTCCTCCATCCGTCGAGGGTGAGTGTGCTCTTCGCACGGACGTCCTTGAGGACAGGCACGAGGAGTTCCAGTGCTTGGCCACTGCTTCACCTCATCTCGTGTCCGTACTGCTTACCCTTGAGGGAGACCCGGATGCACTTGACATCCCGACTCCGCGCTCTTACGCGGAGGCGATAGAGGGTCCCTACTCCTCTCAGAGGCAGGCAGCTATGGACGCAGAGATGGCTTCCTGGAAGTTCACAGGCACCTACGTTGACGAGGTTCCCCCGCCTGGGGCGAACATCGTCAGTGGCATGTGGATTTTCAGGGTGAAGCGGCCGCCGGGTTCTCCGCCTGTCTTCAAGGCGCGTTACGTGGCTCGTGGCTTCAGTCAGCGGCAGGGAGTTGACTACTTTCAGACCTTCTCTCCCACCCTGAAGATGACCACTCTTTGGGTACTACTGCACTTTGCTGTTCACCGTGACTACGAGCTACACTCTCTTGACTTCAGCACTGCTTTCCTGCAGGGCAGTCTGCACGAGGAGATCTGGCTGCGCCGCCCACCTGGCTTCACTGGGACTTTTCCTCCTGGCACCCAGTGGAGCCTCCGGCGGCCAGTCTACGGTCTTCGCTAGGCACCGCGTGAGTGGCACGACACACTGAGGACTACACTTGCGGCTCTTGGGTTTGCTCTCTCTACTGCCGACCCGTCGCTGTTTCTGCACACCGACACTTCTCTAGCCGCCGTTCTACATCCTCGTGTACGTCGACGACTTGGTCTTTGCTACAGCTGACACTGCTGGACTCGCCCACGTGAAGTCCGAGCTGCAGAAGAGACACACGTGCACAGACCTGGGTGAACTGCGCAGCTACCTTGGCTTGCAGATCACCCGGGACAGAGCACGCCGCACCATTACCTTGACTCAGTCACACATGGTGCAGCAGGTCCTTCAGCGCTTCGGCTTCACGTACTCCTTGCCTCAGGCCACTCCTCTGCCTACTCGCCACTCGCTCTCAGCTCTGCCTTCGGATGAGTCCGTAGAGTCGAGTGGCCCGTACCCAGAGCTTGTTGGCTGCCTCATGTACCTGATGACCTGCACACGACCTGACCTTGCATACCCTCTTAGCATTCTCGCACGCCATGTTGCTCCTGGGAGACACAGACCAGAGCAATTGGCTGCAGCGAAGAGGGTGTTGCACTACTTGTGCAGTACGTCGGGCATGGGGCTTGTGCTTGGAGGGCAGAGTCAAGGGGTCCTCACTGGGCACGCAGACGCTTCTTGGGCTGACGACCAGGCTACGCAGCGGTCGTCACAGGGTTACACCTTCAGCCTTGGTTCCAGCTCGGTTTGGTGGCGGGCTACTCGCTCGTCTTCTGATCTCGGCTCCAGTTGTGAGGCTGAGATCTACGCAGGAGCCATGGCTGCACAGGAGCTTCGCTGGCTCACCTACCTGCTGTCTGACCTCGGAGAGCCGCCTCGTTCTCCTCCAGTGCTGTACGTAGACAACAAGGCCATGCTGGCCTTGTGTCGGGAGCAGCATCTCGAGCACAGAACGAAGCACATTGCTCTCCGCTACTTTCTTGCTCGTGAGCTGCAGCAGCGTGGTCAGCTGCATCTTGCGTACGTGGCCTCTGAGGCCAACACTGCTGATGTTTTCACCAAGGCACTTGCGCCTTGTGATCATCAGCGCTGCTGTACCCAGCTGGGTCTTGTGTCTGTCTTGCCTCACTTGCTCTCCTCTTGACCCTCTTTGTACTGTTCCATATATATATCACTGCTCTTTCTTGTTTAGTCCTATATATATATGTGTACTCCTGCATGTGAACTGGCCTTGTGGCCTTGAACTTGTGCTCGGAATGTGTGGTGACTTTGTGATCCACCCTGAGCTTGCTTTGCTTTGCTTTGCGTGACTGGTCTTGTGACCCCTTGTTCTCCCCCACTTTGCCTATGGGGGTGTGTCTGAAAATTATAGCTTATGCATATTGTGTAGACTATAGTGGGGTAGCCCATAAGGGGTGCAACCCAATTAGGGTTAGTACTTGTACCCAATTCATTCATAGTTCATTCATTCCTTGTTTCTTCTCAATTGAGTGAGCGGCGCCATCACTGGCTGCGCCTGAGCGCTGTCCCATGCTGTCGTTTTGTGTTGGTGTGCCTGATGAAATGACGATCGGCTCTTCCGATTGTGCGGGTGCATTTGCAGGTGTGTGTGGTGGCGCTGGAGTATTTACCGTGGATTGCTGACACGCGGAGTCACGTTACGCCGTGAGCGTCGCAATTTCAAGCGCCGAATCTTCGACTTGGCGCACGAGACGGTCGAGTTGCTCCTGCGTCAGTGTCCCGAGAGTGAATTCGGCCTTGGCGGGGGTGTCGGGCAAGCTCAGCGAGAGCCTCTGTCGTGGCCGTGCGTGATTACGAGAGAGCACTAAGAGCGGCGGTGCTTGTTTCGCTGAGAGACATCTACCCCACCCAAAAATTGAGATAGTGGGGAAACGAAGGTGTGGGTGCGGTCCGAGAAGAGATCGTAGGCTCTGAATACCAGGTGTTACGAGTGCAATTGAGTGAGCGAGCGAGAATTGCACTATCGAAGCAAAAAGTACAATGAGCGAAGGCATGAAAATAGAGCGAAACTACAGTGGTAACGGTAATGCGTGAAAATGGGGTGCGCGATAGGCCTGGCGCCGAGGTTGGGAAAATGACGAGGCGGAGGTCCGGAGCGCGGGTTACCAATCGAACCGTAAGGTTGGGTCGTGTCGTGAACGGTGGCGGGAATAATGTCGAGGCAACTGTCGCGAGTGCTACCAGACTACTGTTGGGTGCTGTTGGCGAGAACAGTGGTGTACGCGCTGATCAGTGAAGCGAAGTAAGGAAAAAGAAATTTCCTTACAGTTGTAAAAGAGAGTGCGCAGATAAACGAATAACGAGACTGTGATTGAATGATCTGAGAATACAATGAAGGCATAGACTAATGTAGGGACTAGCCTAGCTAGGAGGGAACCTCGGACGAGCGAGGTTGAGTGCAGGTTTGGCGATGGGAAAATGCCAAAGGCGACGCGAGGAGCCTCGACATCGTTGAAATCGGCCGAACGTGTGAAGAAACAGGAATGAATGAACTAGATCAAGGTTGGGTACAAGTGGGAAACCCTAGGAAACTGTACCCCTTAGTGTCTACCCCACTATAGCCTAGACAAGCTATATGATAAATGTTTGACACACCCCCGTAGGCAAAGTGGGGGAGAACAAGAGGTCACAAGACAAGTCGAGCAAAGCACAACAAGCTCAGGGTGGATCACAACGTCACCACACATTCCGAGCACAAGTTCAAAAGCCACAAGGCCAGTTCACATGAAGGATTATACATAAAGGTAAACATGCAGGTGCAGGTATTTATAGATCACAGTATAAAGCAAAGTCAAGAGGTAAGCAAGTAAGGCCAGGTAGGTACAAGACCTAACATAGTTCAAAAGCGCTGATGATCACAAAGCTGAAGTGCCTTGGTGAAGATATCAGCAGTGTTGGCCCGAGAGGCCATGTACGCAAGGCGCAGCTGACCACGCTGCTGCAGCTCACGAGCAAGGAAGTACCGAAGAGCAATGTGCTTCGTTCTTTGCTCCAGTCTGTGCTCCCAACACAAGGCCATCATGGCCTTGTTGTCTACGTACAGAACTGGAGGAGAACGAGGCGGCTCTCCAAGGTCAGTCAGCAGGTAGGTGAGCCAGCGTAGCTCCTGTGCAGCCATGGCCCCCGCGTAGATCTCGGCCTCACAGCTAGAGCTGAGAACAGAAGACGAGCGGGTAGACCGCCATGAAACAGAGCCGGAACCAAGGCTGAAGGTGTAACCCTGTGATGACCGCTGCGTAGCCAAGTCGTCAACCCAAGACGCGCCTGCGTGACCAGTGAGGACCACTGGACTCCGCCCTCCAAGCACTAGCCCCATGCCCGACGTACTGCACAAGTAGCGCAACACCCTCTTCGCTGCAGCCATGTGCTCTGGTCGGTGTCTCCCAGGAGCAACATAGTTTGCCAAGATGCTAAGAGGGTATGCCACGTCAGGTTGAGTGCAGGTCATCAGGTACATGAGGCAGCCCACAAGCTCTGGGTACGGGCCACTCGGCTCTACGGACTCATCCGAAGGCAGAGCTGAGAGCGAGTGGCGAGTAGACAGAGGAGTGGCCTGAGGCGAGGAGTACGTGAAGTCGAAGCGCTGAAGGACCTGCTGCACCATGTGTGACTGAGTCAAGTTAATGGTGCGCCGTGCTCTGTCCCGGGTGATCTACAAGCCAAGATAGCTGCGCAGTTCACCCAGGTCTGTGCACGTGTGTCTCTTCTGCAGCTCGGACTTCACGTGGGCGAGTCCAGCAGTGTCAGCAGTGGCAAAGACCAAGTCGTCGACGTACACGAGGATGTAGAACGGCGGCAAAGAGGTGTCGGTGCGGAGAAACAGCGACGGGTCAGCAGTGGAAGGAGCAAACCCAAGAGCCGCAAGAGTAGTCCTCAGTGTGTCATGCCACTCACGGGGTGCCTGGCGGAGACCGTAGACTGGCCGCCGGAGGCTCCACTGGGTACCAGGAGGAAACGACCCAGTGAAGCCAGGTGGGCGGCGCAGCCAGATCTCCTCGTGCAGGCTGCCCTGTAGGAAAGCAGTGCTGAAGTCAAGAGAGTGAAGCTCGTAGTCGCGCTGGGCGGCTATGTGCAGCAGCACCCGAAGAGTGGTCATCTTCGGGTTGGGAGAGAAGGTCTGAAAGTAGTGAACTCCCTGCTGCTGACTGATGCCTCGAGCCACGTACCGCGCCTTGAAGACAGGCGGAGAACCCGCCGGCCTCTTCACCCTGAAAATCCACATGCCACTGACGATGTTCACCCCAGGTGAGGGAACCTCGTCGACATAGGTGCCTGTGGACTTCCAGGAAGCCATCTCTGCGTCCATGGCTGACTGCCACTGAGAGGAGTAGGGACCCTCTATCGCCTCTGCGTAAGAGCGCGGGGTCGGGATGACTGGTGCATCCGGGTCTCCCTCAGGGGCAACTAGCATGGACACGAGATGAGGTAAAGCAGCAGCAAAACACTGGAACTCCTCCTGCCTATCCTCAAGAACGTCCGTGCTAAGAGCACACTCACCCCCGACGGACGGAGGACAGACGGACTCAGACTCAGCAACAAGACTGGCGGCGTAGTCTAGACGACAGTGAGCAGCGAAGTCGACAAGCTCAGCAACTAAGGCAGATGCAGCAGTGGACTCAAAGGAAGGGTCAGTGACAACAGTAGCCAGGAGACGCATGACAGTAGGACTAACAGCACGAAGGGAGTCAGACTCTGGGTCAGGAAGAGCAGGAAGAGAGGACTCTGAACGGGACGGCAAAGGGACACGCTTTGGAGCTGTGGAACGACGCAGTGCCATCTGGTGCGTGCACGGGACCGCAGGACGACGCTGACGCGGAACACGACGACCAGTGCGAGTAGCACGAACAGGCGACGAAGGACAAGACTCAGGCTCACGACGCTCAGCAAGACCTCCAGTATGACCAGTGTAGGGAGAAGGAGCAGGCAGTGGGGAGGCCAGCTGTAACTGTGACTCGGACTGGACAGGCGGTGGACATCCTAAGGATGGAGGAGGACCAGTAGAAGACGGAAGACCAAGAACCTGCTCAAGGAGCGGAATGAAGTACGGCCGTGGTCGCGCAGAACCTCCAGAACCAGTAGGGACAGCACCAGCACCCCCAGCGTTAGCTCCGACTCCAGCAGCTCCAGCTGCTCCAGAAGCGACAACTCTAGCACCCACAGGAGCACCGGCTCCAGCAGCACCTCCAGCTCTAGCACCTGCAGCAACTCCAGCTCCAGCAGGACCACCGCAAGACGCAGCAGCTCCGGCTCCAGTACCTCCAACAGCTCCTACTCCAGCAGCACCACCAGCTCAAGTACCGCCAGCACCTCCAGCACCAGTAGCACCACCAGGCCCAGCAGCTCCAGTACCTCCAGTACGAGCACCTCCGGGACCCGTGGCTTCAGCACCCCTAGCAGCATTAGAACCTCCAGCGCCGGCAGCACTACCAGCTCCAGCAGCACGGCTCCAGCGCCGAGCAAACCACTCGCGCAGCTGCTGTGGAGAGAGTGGCTCCAGCCGGGACGAAGCACCCGAAGGACCTCCAGGCTCAGCACCTCCAAACTCCACACGCGCAGGCTCAGCACCCTCAGGCTCCGCACCCCCAGACTCAGCAACCCCAGGCTCAGCACCCCCAAGGTCAGCACCCCCAGACTCAGCACCCCCAGGCTCCGCACGCTCAGGCTCAGCACCCTCAGACCCGGGACCTGCAGGCTCAGCACCCCTAGCAGCACCAGAGTCAACAGCTACCTCGACAGGCTTGACTGCGTCTACCTGGGACACACCTGAGGGGGCAGGACCCCGAGGGGGGAGGGGGTCTACCGGGGGGGGACCTGGCGTGACAAAGAGCGGCGGAAGGGGGAGGGGGGCAGCGCGGTAGGGGAAGAGACGGTAGTAAGGAACCGACTCGTCAAACGTGACGTCCTGGGAGGACAAAACACGGCGCGAGGTGGGGTGGTAAAACTACCAACCAGGCGCGTCAGGTGGGAAGCCAAGAAAGACGCATGGAACGGCACGGGAGGACAGCTTGTCCGCGACTTGTCTGCACAACCTGAGCTTCCAAGGGTGAAGGTGTTTACAACCTGAGCCGACGCGGTACCTGAGAGAGCAGACTCACCAGCACCTGGAGTAGCAGACTCACTAGCACCTAGAGCAGCAGCCTCAATGCCCGGGTCAGGCGGTATACACAGGTAACAGTCACCCTGAGAACTAGTAGACACAACATACATGGCAGCAAGAATAGCATCATAATCAAGATCAAAGATAGCTACACCCGACTTGAGCAGATCACCCTAGCGAGGGATCTCGGTGGCCTCAGGGAACTGGATACGCCAGGCGTCCGTCAGGCGGCCATAACAACGCTTGGTGGCGTGCGGCCCGCTGCCCGACTCCCCAGTGCGGTCGCCTGTACGCAGGACATAGGCACAGGGACCAGCACCCCCAGACCGCTGGCGTGCAGCGTACCACTCACGAAGCTACTGGGCCGACGGGGTCTCACAAGAGCGCTGCTGCTGCTGCTGGCGCTAACCACCACCAAAGTCTCCCCGCTGCAGAGCTCCACCCCGACCAGCGCTACCTCCGCCGCCGCCGCCGCCGCCTCCACCCCCACCGCCGCCGTCGCCGCCGCCTCCACCTCCACCGCCGCCACCGAAGCCCCCACCCCCGCCACCACTCCCACCCCCTCCGCAGCCTCCACGGCCACCACCGCCGCCCCCGCCAGCTCCTCCAGCGCCCTTGCCCCCCTTGCCCTTGCCGTTGCGGCGCCTCCCACTAGGAGCAGATGCAGCGCCTACCGACTCGGTGCCAACGAGGTCGACAGTAGCAGCAGAGGCAACAGAGGGCAAAAGGGGGACGGGGGAGCACCCCTCAAAGAAAGGGACACGAGGGTCACCACGAGAGGTTCCTACAGCAACTATACTCTTCTCAGTTGCAAGGAGGCGCTCCTCGAGGAGGTCAACGGTGAGTGTGGTGGGGCAAACAGAGAGGAAGTGGTCCCTGATCGAGCGAAGGGAGTCAGGGAGCCGGGTGACTAGGTAGTAGAGGGTGTTGTACATGGGGGGGGGGGGGGGGTTCTTGGCGCAGAATTCAGCAGGAAGCGTAGCGCGGTAACGGGCGTCACTAGTGCGGAGGTGCGTAATGAGGTCAGCGACTGTGGCAAAGGCAGCGAGGTCAGGGAACAGGTACGGCAGCATGAGGCGGCTAAGGGCAGCAGTGGCAGGGGAGGAGTAGCGTGCAACTACAGCGTCGTACAGTGTCTTAGCAGTCTTGTACTGACTAAGGTGCGCGCGCTTAGTGGACGGCAGGTGACTACGCACAGCAAGGTGGGCGGCAGCATCGCGGGTGGTCCACTGTGAGCGAACAGTACTGTCAGCATCGGCAGCAGGGGCAGTAGAGGCTCCAGACATGAGATCGAACAGTGAGATACCGTCCTTGCTATCGCAGCTGCAGATCATCGACCCAGACCTCAAAATTGACTGCTCGACCCTCAGCATCAAAGGTAAGAACTGTAGGACTAGCCATGACAGCAGCAGCAGTAGGCTAGCAGTAGCAGCAGCAGCGCGACTCGGCTAGATGGCGCGACTCGGCAGGGCGGCGCGGCTCGGAAAGGCGGTGCGGCTCGGCGGTGCGCTTACCAGGGGCGGGCCGTGGTGCGCCGGCAGGGTCTGGGCCGCAATTGGGCGGCAGGGTAGGGCCGCGGCTCGGCTGTAGGGCAGGGCCGGGGCAGCAGCAACGGCAGCGGCGGCAACGCCTTGTCACACCAGCGGCTGCAGGTTCGGTGGCGGTAGCTGCTGCAGGGCTCGCCTCGGCGGCTGCTGCAGGTGGAGGCCGCGACGGAAGGAGGGGCAGGGCGGGGCTGCAACGAAGGGGCGGCAGAGCCGCAGAGGCCCATGCCAGCGGGTAAGCAGGCCGCGCGGGGCCGCGACAACGAGTCGAAGGCAGGGCGGGGCCGCGACGGGGGACGGGGCCGGTGCGAGGCTGCGAAGGGGCCGCGAAGGGGCTGCATAGGGGCCGCGAAGGGGCCGCAAAGGGGGGCCGGGACGGGCCTCAGGAGCAGGGCAGGCCGCAAAGGGGCCGCAAAAGGGTAGGGCAGGGCAGAGCGCAAAGCGCGCTTCAGGCAGGTTAGGAAAAAAAAAAATTAATAGTGGGCCCTTAGGAAGAAACGGTCCCACTAGGGAACCCGCTCTATACCATGTGAAGAAACAGGAATGAATGAACTAGAACAAGGTTGGGTACAAGTAGGAAACCCTAGGAAACTGTACCCCTTAGTGTCTACCCCACTAAAGCCTAGACAAGCTATATGATAAATGTTTGACAGAACGTGCAATGTGTCGAAAATCGGGCTGTACGCGAAGCAGTCAAACCCGATAAGGAATTTGGGAAAATTCCTTGCACTACCCCCCCCCCCCCCCCCCCCCCCCCGTCAAACCTTAAGAAAGGTGGTCAATATCCGAAACACGCCTGCGTGCCAAGTAATCACGAACAAGTGACGAGGTGTCCAGCACGTCGGAATGCACCCACGTGCCGTTTTCACTGGTGCGATCAGTCCAAAGGATGAGGAAATCCACGTGACGACCAGCTGCATCAAGGCGAACCCGATGTCCCAGAATCTTCGAAGGGTCAAGAGTCGGCTCCGGGACAGGTCGTGCAGTTGGGGCAGCTTGTTGCCTCGCGATGTCGGTCGGGGCTGGCACGAACTTTCGAAGCAGGCTGATGTGGAAGGCGTCATGAATTCGCCAGTCGTCGGGTAGCAACAGCTTCGCGGTGACAGGTGTCACCATCTTGATATTCTTGAATGGCCCACAAAATCGTGGCCGTAGTTTCGACGGGCCGGGCAGGTGCAGGTTCTTCGTGTCAACTAGCACTAGTCGCCCAGCGGTCAAGACGAGTTCCAGTCGTAGAAGGTCGGTGTATTTTCGAAAAGTGATATTCGCCTTGCGAATTGCGTCTGTGGATTTTTCTCGGACTTCCTGAAGCTCCGTCACAAATGTTTGTGACCTCGAGACCGGGTTGTTGAGAGTAGTCGCTGTAGGGACCGTCGGATCCATCCCGTGATTCAGGAAAAACACGGAGTGATTAATCGTGCTGGACAGAGCGTTGTTGAAGGCGAACTCCAACATGGCGAGTGATTCTTCCCAGCGGGCAGGGTCGGGGCAGTTTGTCCGTATCAGCTCCATGGTCTGGTTGGTTCGCTCGGTCTGGCCGTCCGTCTGTGGGTGGTATGCCGATGAGAACTTTAGCTTCGTGCCGTACTGCGCCCGTGTCTCTTTCCAAGATTTCGATGTGAACTTTGGGTCGCGGTCGCTGATGACCGCCGAAGGGATTCCGTGCAGTCGCACGACCGTTGAGATGAAGAGGCGCGCAGTTTCCTCGGCTGTGATTGTTGTTCAGCATGGGGAAAAATGTGCCATCTTCGTGAAGCGATCGACGACGACGAGCACAGCGTCGTTGCCGGACGGCCCAGCTGGCACCCTCGTGACAAAATCCATTGTCACTTGTTGTCACAGTCGTTCGGGTGGCTCGAGGGGTTGCAGCAGCCCAGTTGGTCGTTGACGTGTCGATTTGATGGCTTGGCACACCCTGCATGAGGACACAAATCGCTGCACGTCGTTAGAGGAGTCAGGCCAGTAATATTGACGGTGCAGTAATTTCTGGGTTTTATCAACCCCGAAGTGTCCGGAGAAGTTCGAATCGTGGACCTCCTGGATAAGGAGTTCATGTAGCAGCCTGTAAGCAGGAACCCAAATCCGGTCGGTTCCGGCTTTTAGGTAATAATCCCCTTTCTGCGTCGTGGCCTGCTGATGATTTCCAGTCGTGAAGAATGGGTCCGTAGTGTAACCCACTGTAGCCTAAACAACTACAACAACATATATAATGTTTGACACACCCCCATAGGCGAAGTGGGGGAGAACTAGGGGTCACAAGACCAGTCTAGTAAAGCAAAGCAAAGCAAAGCAAGCTCAGGGTGGATCACAACGTCACCACACAATCCGAGCACAAGTGCAAGGCCACAAGGCCAGTTCACATGCAGGAGTACATATATATATATAAGACTAAACAAGCAAGAGCAGTATATATATATGTAACAGTACAAAGAGGGTCAAGAGGAGAGCAAGTGAGGCAAGACAGACACAAGACCCAGCTGGGTACAGCAGCGCTGATGATCACAAGGCGGAAGTGCCTTGGTGAAGACATCAGCAGTGTTGGCCTCAGAGGCCACGTACGCAAGTCGCAACTGACCACGCTGCTGTAGCTCACGAGCAAGGAAGTAGCGGAGAGCAATGTGCTTTGTTCTGTGCTCCAGTCTCTGCTCCCGACACAAGGCCAGCATGGCCTTGTTGTCGACGTACAGGACTGGAGGAGAACGAGGCGGCTCTCCAAGGTCGGTCAGCAAGTAGGTGAGCCAGCGAAGCTCCTGAGCAGCCATGGCCCCTGCGTAGATCTCAGCCTCACAACTGGAGCCGAGAACAGAAGACGAGCGAGTAGCCCGCCGCGAAACAGAGCCGGAACCAAGGCTGAAGGTGTAACCCTGTGACGACCGCTGCGTAGCCTGGTCGTCAGCCCAAGAAGCGTCTGCGTGTCAAGTGAGGACCACTGGACTCCGCCCTCCAAGCACTAGCCCCATGCCCGACGTACTGCACAAGTAGCGCAACACCCTCTTCGCTGCAGCCATGTGCTCTGGTCGGTGTCTCCCAGGAGCAACATAGCGTGCAAGAATGCTAAGAGGGTATGCAAGGTCAGGTCGTGTTCAGGTCATCAGGTACATGAGACAGCCAACAAGCTCTGGGTACGGGCCACTCGACTCTACGGACTCATCCGAAGGTAGAGCTGAGAGCGAGTGGCGAGTAGACAGAGGAGTGGCCTGAGGCGAGGAGTACGTGAAGCCGAAGCGCTGAAGGACCTGCTGCACCATGTGTGACTGAGTCAGGGTAATGGTGCGGCGTGCTCTGTCCCGGGTGATCTGCAAGCCAAGGTAGCTGCGCAGTTCACCCAGGTCAGTGCACGTGTGTCTCTTCTGCAGCTCGGACTTCACGTGGGCGAGTCCAGTAGTGTCAGCTGTGGCAAAGACCAAGTCGTCGACGTACACGAGGATGTAGAACGGCGGCAGAGAGGTGTCGGTGCGCAGAAACAGCGACGGGTCGGCAGTAGAAGGAGCGAACCCAAGAGCCGCAAGCGTAGTCCTCAGTGTGTCGTGCCACTCACGTGGCGCCTGGCGGAGATCGTAGACTGGACGCCGGAGACTCCACTGGGTACCAGGAGGGAAAGACCCAGTGATGCCAGGTGGGCGGCGCAGCCAGATCTCCTCGTGCAGGCTGCCCTGCAAGAAAGCTGTGCTGAAGTCGAGAGAGTGCAGCTCGTAGTCCCGGTGAGCAGCAACGTGCAGCAGTACCCGAAGAGTGGTCATCTTCGAGGTGGGGGAGAAGGTCTGAAAGTAGTCAACTCCCTGCCGCTGACTGAAGCCACGAGCCACGTAACGCGCCTTGAAGACAGGCGGAGAACCCGGCGGCCGCTTCACCCTGAAGATCCACATGCCACTGACGATGTTCGCCCCAAGAGGGGGGACAGCGTCAACGTAGGTGCCTGTGGACTTCCAGGAAGCCATCTCTGTATCCATAGCTGCCTGCCACTGAGAGGAGTAGGAACCCTCTATCGCCTCCGCGTAAGAGCGCGGAGTCGGGATGTCAAGTGCATCCGGGTCTCCCTCAGGGGTAAGCAGTACGGACACGAGATGAGGTGAAGCAGCGGCCAAGCACTGGAACTCCTCCTGCCTGTCCTCAAGGACGTCCGTGCCAAGGGCACACACACCCCCGACGGACGGAGGACAAACAAACTCAGACTCGGCGAGAAGACTCGCAGCGTAGTCTAGGCGACAGTGAGCAGCAAAGTCAACGAGCTCAGCAACTAGGGAAGACGCAGCAGAAGACTCAAAAGAAGGGTCAGTGACGGCAGTAGCAAGGAGACGCGTGACAGTAGGACTAGCAGCACGAAGAGAGTCCGACGCATGTTCGGCGAGAGCAGGAAGAGAGGACGCAGGAGGAGAAAGCAAAGGGGCACGCAGAGGAGCAGTAGACGGACGTAGAGACATCCGGTGCGTGCCAGGGGCAAAGGAGGACGCTGGCGCGAACTACGAGCACTAGCGCTAGCAGGACGGACAGGCGACGCAGGACGAGACGCAGACTCACGACGCTCAGTAAGACCGCCAGTAGGACCAGTGTAAGGAGAAGGAGCAGGTAGTGGGGAGGCCGGCTGCAACTGTAGCTGTGACGGGACAGGCTGTGAACACGCTAAAGGAGGAGGACCAGGAGGAGGCGAGAGACCAAGAACCTGCTGAAGGAGCAGAACGAAGTACACCTGAGGGCGCGCGGCGACTCCAGACACAGCAGGGACAGCACCTGTACCCCCAGCGGCAGTACCAGAACCAGCAGCAGCTCCAACGCCCAGGTCCCCAGTACTAGCCTCAGCACCAACGCCCGAGTCCTCAGCACCAGCAGTGGCTCCAACACCAGGGTCCACAGCACCTGCCGCAGCTCCAACACCCGGGTCCTCAGCACCAGTAGCAGCTCCAACGCCAGGGTCCGCAACACCAGCCGCAGCCCCAACGCCCGGGTCCTCAGCACCAGCAGCACCTCCAACTCTCGGGTCCGCAGCACCAGCAGCAGCTCCAACGCCAGGGTCCGCAGCACCAGCAGCAGCTCCAACGCCAGGGTCCGCAGCACCAGCAGCAGCTCCAACGCCAGGGTCCGCAGCACCAGCAGCAGCTCTAACGCCCGGGTCCGTAGCACCAGGGGCAGCCGGGTCCGTGAGACGAGGCGCACCACTCCGAAGTGTGCAACGGCGCTCGTACAACTCACGGATCCGCTCACGAGAGGGGAGCTCCCGACTAGGAGGAGAAGTACCAGCACCAGTCCCTGTAGTGCGCCTGGTCCCAGAGGTAACACTCCGGAGGCTGCAGTACTGTAAGTACCACTCACGCAACTGCTCCGAGGAGAGGTCTCGTCCAGGTGTAGCACCCTCAGGCCCAGCACCGCCAGAGTCAAAACCCCCAGACCCAGCACCCCCAGGCTCAGCACCCCCAGTCACCGCACCCCCAGGCTCAGCACCCCCAGGCTCAGCACCCCCAGAGTCAGCACCCCCAGGCTCAGCACCCCCAGCAGGACGAGAGTCGACAGCTACCTCAACAGGCTCGACCGGGTCTACCTGAGACACACTTGAGGGAGCGGCACCCTGAGGGGGGAGGGGGTCTACGACAGCAGCACCTGGCGCGAGGAAGAGAGGCGGGGGTGGGAGCGGGGCAGTGCGGTAGGGGAAGAGGCGGTAGTAGGGGACAGACTCGTCAAAAGTGACGTCCTGAGAGGGCAAGACCCGTCGCGAGGTGGCGTGATAAAACTGCCAACCAGGCGCGTTCGAAACAAAGCCGAGGAAGACGCAGGGAACAGCACGAGAGGAGAGCTTGTCCGCAGACGAATCGCGGACAAAAGCTCGAGATCCCCAGACCCGGAAACGCGACGCATCTCCAACCTCCCCCGTCCATAGCAGTGTGGGCGAGGTCTCCGGCAAGGAGACACGGGGCCAGAGGTTGAGCTGATGCGCAGCGTACCGGACCGCAAACGGCCACAGATTGTGGGGGGCAGCCGCATGGATCAAGGAGGTACGAGCGACCTCCATGACCAGGCCAATGCGGCGCTCAGCAACCCCATTCTGCTGTGGAGAGGCCGGAAGCGTGAACGACTGCTCAATGCCGTGCTCAGCACAGTAGGCTGCCAAGAGGTCGGAGGAGAACTCACCACCTCTGTCAGAGTGCAAGCGCAGGACAGGAAAGTCCGAGCGGAAACGCTCACTGAGCTGGAGACGAGCTCTGCGGATCCAAGGGATCAAAACATCAGGGACCTCACCCTTGGTGCGCAAGGGGAAGACCGTGGTGTAGCGCGAGTAGTCGTCAACAACGATCAGGAAGTACCTCTCCTCACCCTGACCAAGGACGCGGGCTGGGCCCCACACGTCCATGTGGAGCGTCTGCAAAGGAGCAGTCGTCAGGGGGAAACGAGGAGGAGTGAGGAGCGGCGCGCTGCCGCCCCTCGACACAGGGAAGACAGGGAGGAGCGGGCGAGGGTGGGAGGGGAGGGAGGACCCTGGGAAGACCAGAGACAAGGTACCGGGAGTGCATGGCACGAAGGCGCTGCACAGACGGGTGGCCAAGTCGGTGGTGCCAGAGGACAGTCTCGTGCGCTAGAGAGGGACATGAGCAGGGGGCGGACAGCTGACCTGACGCGGACGCAGATGCAGACGCAGCGACCTGAGGGGGGGCAGTAGTCAGTGTGTACAGGTCCGACCCCGGCTGCCGGGTGAAGGTAGCCAAGTGGCGGCCTGTACGGGTACACGTGCAGTGTGTGACACGCTCGTAGGCAGGGGTGAACTGGTGAACACCCGCGTCCTGTAGTGCACAACCTGCCACCAAGTTCGTAGAGAACGAGGGGAGGTGGAGACCTGACAGTGTGCCCGACGGGACCGCAGGACAGGGAAGGACAGTGGAGGAGGTCGCAAGGACCGGACCCCCAGAGGGGTCAGCGAGGGAGACAGCAACTGGCCGAGCAAGGGGCTCAAGGGCAGTGCGGTCACGAAAGAAACAGCGAGAGGCACCTGAATCCAGTGTGAAGGTGTGCAGTGCTGCAGTCGACACAGTACTAGGGGGGGCAGACATACACGCACCTAGAGCAGCAGCCTCACCAGCACCTGGGGTAGCGGACACGCGAATACCTGGAGCGGCAGACGCAGTAGTCCTAATGCCCGGGTCGGGCGGGACACTCAGGTACTCAGCACCCTCTCCACTAGTAGACATCACATACATGGCAGTGAGAATAGCATCAAAGTCTAGAGCATAAATATCAATCCCCTTCTTTAGGAGATCAACCCAGCGGGGCAGCTCAGTGGCCTGAGGGAACTGAACACGCCAAGCGTCGTTCAGTCGAGCGAAGCAACGCTGTGTGGCGTGCGGTCCCCCACACGGCTGGCCAGTGCGGTCACAAGTGCGAATGACGTACGTGCAGCTAAGGCCACCCCCCCCCCCTTGCTGAGAGTACCACTCACGGACCTTCTGGGGCGTCGGAGTGTGCTGCTGGCCCTGGCCACCGCCAGTGCCTCCACGACCACCACCACCGCTACCACCTCCTCGACCACCCCAACCCCGGCCGCTGCCTCGTCCACCGCCACCCCCACCACCTCCTCCGCCCCGGCCACCTCCCCCGCCGCTGCCGCCACCCCCCCCACTGCTGCCACCTCCCCCACCCGCGCCACCCCCCCCGCCATTACCACCTCCCCCACCACCGCCACCCCCGCTGTCACCACCACCGCCCTTGCCCCCCTTGCCCTTGCCGCTGCGGCGCCCACTCGAAGCAGACGCAGTCCCGACCTTCTCAGCACCAAGGAGGTCGACAGCAGCAGCAGAGGCGACAGAGGGAAAAAGGGGGGAGGGAGAACACCCCTCAAAGAACGGGGTACGGGGGTCACCGCGAGAGGCACCTACAGCGACTATGCTAGCCTCAGCTGCAAGGAGTTCCTTCTCGAGGAGGGCAACGGTGAGCTCAGTGGGGCAGCGAGCTAGGAAGTGGTCCCTGACTGAGCGCAGAGTGTCAGGGAGGCGCGTGACTAGGTGGTAGAGAGTGAGCCAGAGCGGGGGTGGGTTCTTGGCAAGGAACTCATCAGGCATAGCGGCGCGGAAGCGAGCCTCACTAGTGCGGAGGTGGGTAATGAGATCAGCGACAGTGTGGAAGGAAGCTAAGTCGGGGAACAAGTAGGGAAGAGAGAGACGGCCTAGAGCGGCAGAGGCCGGTGAGGAGTAGCGGGCAACGACAGCAGTGTACAGTGCCTGTGCAGTCTTGTGCTGCCCAAAGTGCTCGCGCTCATCTATCGGCAGAGAGTTGCGAATAGCGAAGCGAGCATGGGCGTCACGAGTCTGCCACTGTGAGCGGGCAGTGCTGTCAGCAGTAGCAGCAGGAGCAGTAGCGTGGCCTAAGGCATGATCGTACAGCGAGATGTCTTCCTTGGCAGTGAGCTGTAAGAAGAGGTGTAGGTCATCAAGCCAGGTGTCGAACTTCACTGGGCGGCCCTCAGCATCGAAGGCTAGCACAGGTGGGCTAGCCATGGTAGCAGCAGTAGGAAAAGCAGTAGGAGCAGTAGGGTAGGTAGGGCGGCGCGGCTCGGTACAGGTAGGGCGGCGCGGCTCGGTATAGGTAGGGCGGCGCGGCTCGGGTCGGGCGGCGCGGCTCGGTTCGGGCGGCTCGGGTCGGGCGGCGCGGCTCGGTTCGGGCGGCTTGGTTCGGGCGGCTCGGGTCGGTTAGGGCTGGCGGCTCGGGTCGGGCGGCTCGGTTCCGTTAGGGCTAGGCGGCTCGGGTCGGCTCGGTTCGGGCTGCTCGGTCTGGGTGGGGCCGTTCGGGGCCGCTAAGGGCGAGTGCGGGGAGCGGGTGGGGCCGTGAGGGACGAGCGCGGGGCCGACGTGGGTGCTAAGGGCGAGCGCGGGGCATATCGGGGCCGTGAGGGACGAGCGCGGGGCCGATCGGGGCCGTAAGGGACGAGCGCAGGGCCGACGTGGGCCTCTAAGGGCGAGCGCGGGGCCTATCGGGGCCGTGAGGGACGAGCGCGGGGCCGATCGGGGCCGGAAGGGACGAGCGGGGGGCCAACGCGGGCCTCTAGGGGTAAGCGCGGGGCCGATTCGGGGCCGTTAAGGACGAGCGCGGGGCCGACGCGGGCCTCTAGGGGTAAGCGCGGGGCCAATTCGGGGCCTCTAAAAGCGAGCGCGGGGCCGACCGAGGTCTCTAGGTGCGAGAGCGCGGGGCCGACGGGGCCTCTAGGGGCGTGAAAGCCGAGGCGCCCTAGGGCGCAGGTAGGTAGGTAGGTAGGTAGTGGTGGGCCCTAAAAAAAAAATCGGTCCTAGGAAGGACCTGCTCTATACCATGTTGAACAAGAATGAATGAACTAACAGTGAAATGAGTACAAGTATGAAAACCTAGGAATGTGTACCCCCTATAGGCTAACCCACTGTAGCCTAAACAACTACAACAACATATATAATGTTTGACACTTGTCGTGAATCGGGTAGTTGCGTTCGGCTGCCTGCAGCTTGCGTGATTCGTAGGCTATCGACTTTAGCCCGTTCCCGAAATCTTGGAGTAGCACAGCTCCGATGGCGAAATAAGAGGCGTCGGTTACGACTTCGAACGGCTTCGATGGGTCGGCGATGCGTAGCACAAGAGGGGAAATGAGAACATTCTTGAGTTCCTAGAAAGCCGCTTCTGCCTCCTCTCCCCACACAAAATTCCTGTCCTTGTGCAGCAGGTCGGTCAACGGGCCGGTTATCCCCGCCATATTCGGGATAAACCGCCTGACGTAATTCACAAACCCCAGAAACTCTGCAGTTCCGTGACATTCGTCGGGGACTTCCAATCCTGTATGGTCTTGATTTTCGCCGGGTCAGTTTTAATACCGTCGCGTGAGATGATGTGCCCCAAAAACTCCAACTCCTGCTTAAAAAACTCGCACTTAGAGCCCTTGGTGATGAGTCGGTTCTCGTGCAACCGTTTAAACACTGCGTCGAGGTCACGGAGATGCTGCTCCCGTGTCTTGCTAAAAATCAGGAAATCGTCCAAGTAGACGATTACACATCTGTCTAGAAGATCCCGAAAAACCCTGTTCATGGTGAGTTGAAATGTCGAAGGCGCGTTTGTGAGGCCGAAAGGCATCACTGTAAATTCATAACTCCCGTAGCGTGTGCGAAACGCAGTCTTGTGACAGTCGTCGGCGAAGAATCGAATCTGGTGGTAACCGCCACGTAGGTCAATCTTCCAGAAATAGCGAGCGCCGCGAAGTTGGTCGAGGAGGTCGTCAGTGCGTGGGATTGGGTAGCGAGACTTGATGGTGACCCTGTTCAGCGCGCGATAGTCGATGCACATGCGAAGCCCGCCGTCTTTCTTTGGAGTGAACATGATCAGTGCTGCGAAGGGAGATGTGCTGGCCTGAATGAACCCTTTCTCCAACAGTGCGTCAATTTGATTTCGCAGCTCCTCAAGTTCCGGCTGGGTCAACTGCCACTGTGTACGAACAGTCGGCTGCGCCCCAGGTTCCAGCTGGATTTTGTGGTCCTCAGGTCTCTCTGGTGGCAGTTCAGGTTGACAGGTCGTCGGGGAAAATGTCAGGGTACCTCCGCATCAGCTCCGCTAAATCCGGCGGTACAGCTGCACACAGCTTCTCGATGTCCTTTTCGTCGGTGTCAACTGCCAACTCGCGTAAGCAAACAGCAAACAGCTGCGCGCCCTTGTTGAACTGGCGAGCTATAGTGATAGCCTTGATGCACGGGGCTTGGATGTAGTCAGGTGTCCATGCAGGCAGTTTAATTAGCACCTCGTGCCTATTGATGCTGCACGATCCCATTGTCCAGTCGATGACGGGGTTGTGCCGTCGCAGCCAATCACGTCCCAGCAACACGTCGCAACCGTCCAGTGTTGTCGCGAGGAACTTCATGCTAAAGCCGAAATCGTCGCCGCATTCGATCCTGACCATCCGTGTTTCTTCCGTTATTGCCAGAGGCGTCCCATCCACGAGGCGGGCGTCAATTTTGGGCAGACACCTGTCAAGTTGCAGCTTGCATGTTTTTGTGCTCGCCAAGTTGAAGAGGCTATGGCTGGACCCTCCATCGACAAACATTTTCAAGTTATTTTTTAACACCTTGCCAGCGACCAGCACAGGGTGATCCACATGATTATCCCCGTTATTCGGCCGAGTGCGATCGATTGCATGAATCGGAACCACAACTCGGTGGGGATGGTGGGGTTCGGGCAACGGAGCACAGTCAGTCAAGGGCCCGCTAATTACTGACTCTTCCCATTTCCCTGCTCCTTCCTGTCGTTCCCCGTCAACGACGTTTTCTCGTGGCAGTCTTTCATGTAGTGACCCGTCTTCCCACACCGGTAAAACGGTTTCTTAGGAGGGCGGTCGGGTGTATGGACGGCGTTGATCGTGGCCCGATGGGTCTGAACATGAAAGCGGTTTCCATCCCTGGAAGCTGCTCTCGCGTACTGCATCAGCGCATTCGTTGACTCAGCCAGTCGTACTGCTTCAAGAAATGATGTCGGGCGGCCCCTGCGAACCTCGTACTGTATCTTGTATTTGAGGCCGCTGATATATTTATCCAACTGCTCTGCTTCCGACATGTCATCAACTTGGTCGGCAAGGCCCATAAATGACGCCGTATAGTCTTGGACAGAAGCCATCTACAACCATGCACGCAGCTTCATGCGAGCTTGCTCCGAGGCGGATACGTGCTCGAAGCGATCTCATAAGGCTGCGCCCCACTCCTTCCACGTGCGTATCGTGGTCACTCCGAAGATTGATTGTGCCACTTGATTAGTCACTGTTGAGGTCTCGTCTGCCGCATGCGTCACACCTGTCGGCATCCCCGTTTCCAGGGTTTGGCGCCACCATTCAAGCGCTGCACCTCGAAGAAGCGAAACCGCGTAATTAATACGCGTGGCGTCGTCATTAACTCCTGCTGCAGTGAAGAAGACTTCGACCACGAACAGCTGTGAAAATAGTAGAAGGTGGGGCCTAGGCTTAGTAGCCTAGGCCCACACTAGGAGATAGGTAAGTTCGAGTGGGTTAGGTGAGAGTCGAGAAATTGGAAGGGAAGTGACGTGACTAGCAAGAGTTGGGATACAAGTACATTGCCCTAAATTGGGTTGTACTCATTACAGAGTACCCCACTGCAGGCTAGACAGCAAATATATTCTGACACACCCCCATAGCCAAAGTGGGGTGAAATCAGCAGAGCAGGCAAAGCAGTACAAGCTCAGGGTGGATCACAATGTCACCACACATTCTGAGCACAAGTTCAAGAAGCAATAGTTAAAGTGCACAATTATTAGCAAAGCTAGTGGTGGTCACAACGGGCAGGTGAGGAGGAGGAGGGAGAGTGAGAGGAGAGGAGATGGGAGGCGACTGCTGAAGCTGCAGACACACGGGCAACAGGAGCGGCTGGCACAGTGGCTACCGGGACAGCGCCCCGGACTACAGGAGTAACTGGCTCGGCGGCTACGAAGAGCGGCAGGAGCAACGGACCCACGGGCGACAGGCGCAGCAGGCTCACTGGGCTACCAGGACAGCGCCCCGGACTACAGGTGCTGCGGACTACAAGACGGCAGCCTCCGCTCAACCTCCCACAAACAGTCCCACCCCCCTGACACACACCCGCTGCTACACCCCTAGCTCCACTCCCACGCACCCCCCTTAAACCCTAAACCCCAGTCTCCCACACAACCACCCCCCTCAGCGACAGCTGCAGCAGTGGGAGACGACGGAGGAGGAGAAGGAAGGGGCGACACAAACGGAGCACCCCCACACCCGCAAACGGGGGGGGGGGGGGGGGGGGGGGGGGGGGGGGACAGTGCGCACGAGGGCGCAGACAGTAGCAGAGCGCACGGGGGCGCGAGCACGAGACACGGGCAGCAACAGGCACGGGCAGCACAGGCACGGGCAGCACAGGCACGGGCAGCACAGGCACGGGCAGCAACAGGCACAGGCAGCACAGGCACGGGCAGCACAAGCACGGGCAGCACAGGCACGGGCAGCACAGGCACGGGCAGCAACAGGCACGGGCAGCACGGGCACGGGCAGCACAGGCACGGGCAGCACAGGCACGGGCAGCACAGGCACGGGCAGCAACAGGCACGGGCAGCACAGGCACGGGCAGCAACAGGCACGGGCAGCACAGGCACGGGCAGCACAGGCACGGGCAGCAACAGGCACAGGCAGCACAGGCACGGGCAGCACAGGCACGGGCAGCACAGGCACGGGCAGCACAGGCACGGGCAGCATTAGGCACGGGCAGCACGGGCACGGGCAGCACAGGCACGGGCAGCACAGGCACGGGCAGCACAGGCACGGGCAGCAACAGGCACGGGCAGCACAGGCACGGGCAGCAACAGGCACGGGCAGCACAGGCACGGGCAGCACAGGCACGGGCAGCAACAGGCACAGGCAGCACAGGCACGGGCAGCACAGGCACAGGCAGCACAGGCACGGACGTCGCGACGAGCAGGGTGACGCCGCGCGGGTCCCGCACGGGCGTCGCGACGAGCAGCGGGGAGGGCAGCGCGCAGGCCCCCCGAGGGCGCTTCGAAGGACGGGAAAACCGCTGCGCGCCCCGAGCGCACGGCAGGAAGAAGGACTGCAGCGGAAGCATAGGGGCCCACAGGCCAAGGTAGAACGGGCTCTGATAACATGTGAAAATAGTAGAAGGTGGGGCCTAGGCTTAGTAGCCTAGGCCCACACTAGGAGATAGGTAAGTTCGAGTGGGTTAGGTGAGAGTCGAGAAATTGGAAGGGAAGTGACGTGACTAGCAAGAGTTGGGATACAAGTACATTGCCCTAAATTGGGTTGTACTCATTACAGAGTACCCCACTGCAGGCTAGACAGCAAATATATTCTGACAACAGCCACCCCTTTACTGTAACCGTCTTGTCCGTAGGATTAAATGGGGGCGGGTTGACGGGTTTTATCTTGATCGTCGTTACTGCAACTGGTGCTGCTGCCGCTCGCTGCCTGTCTTCCTCTTTGAAGTCACGTGTGAGCGCGTCCAAGGGATTGCTCACCGCTTGACTGTCGCCCTCGCCTTCGTCATCGGGCGACACCTGACACGCTTCACCTCGCGTCTGGCGCAGCTCGGCGTTTTCTTCATGCAGTGTTGTCACTTCTGCCATTAACGACTTCATGCCCTCTGGCATCTTTGGCACTTGCGCCATCAACCTGTTAACCGCCTCCTGATCCATGTGCCTAGCGCTACGTCTAGTGGGCAATCGGGTATCTGTGGCCTTCAGGCAAGTGAAAACACGAACTATCGGAGTCGCGCAGGATTGAATTAACAATCCCTGCGGCCAACCGTCGTGTAATCACTAAACCAGCCACTCCCATGCCACCAAACTACCCTCGGAAAAGCGGGGTGAACTAGGAAAGTAGCTCTAATACCAGGTGTTATGAGTTGTAAAAGAGAGAGCGCAGGTAAACGAATAACGAGACTGTGATTGAATGATATGAGAATACAATGAAGGCACAGATTATTGTAGGGACTAGCCTAGCTAGGAGGGAACCTTGGACGAGCAAGGTTGGGTGCAGGTTTGGCGATGGGAAAATGACGAAGGCGACGCGAAGAGCCTCAGCATCGTTGAAATCAGCCGAACGTGCAAAGTCCGAAAATCGGGCTGTACGCGAAGCAGTCAAACCCGATAAGGAATTTGGGAAAATTCCTTACACAAAGGTTGAGCACAGAGGCTCGGAGCGAAATCCCCCGGCTTGAGGCTGCCCCAGTTCGGTCCAGAAGGGAGATGCAGCGAGATGTGGAGAGAGACAGACTCGAGGCTTGGGGAGGGAAAAGCGGAGCTTTCAAGGCTGGGCTCGAGATGACTTCGCTTGCAGAGCATTTCGCGGTCATTGAACTCATTTCAGATCGCACAACCTCAGGTTTTGCCGTGTGTTTCCCAACCAAAGCAGTGCTGTTTGCTCCCAAGCCAATTTCGCGAGGCTGCCTAACGAGATTCGAGAATGACTAAGGGAAAGTTGGGTACAAGTACAAACCGTAGAAAGCTGTACCCCATATGTGCTACCCCACTATAGCCTACAGCAGCTATGTCATCTAAATCTGACACACCCCCATAGGCAAAGTGGGGGAGAACAAGGGGTCACAAGACCAGTCAAGCAAAGCAAAGCAAGCTCAGGGTGGATCACAAAGTCACCACACATTCCGAGCACAAGTTCAAGGCCACAAGGCCAGTTCACATGCAGGAGTACATATATATAAAAAGCTAGACAAGCAAGAGCAGGTGTATATATATATGTAACAGTAAAAACAAGGTCAAGGGGTGAGCAAGTGAGGCAAGGCAGGCACAAGACCCAGCTGAGTAAAGAAGCGCTGATGATCACAAGGCGCAAGCGCCTTGGTGAAGATATCAGCAGTGTTGGCCTCAGAGGCCACGTACACAAGGCGCAGCTGACCACGCTGCTGTAACTCACGAGCAAGGAAGTAGCGGAGAGCAATGTGCTTCGTTCTGTGCTCCAGTCTCTGCTCCCGACACAAGGCCAACATGGCCTTGTTGTCTAGGTACAGCACTAGAGGAGAATGAGGCGGCTCTCCGAGGTCAGTCAGCAGGTAGGTGAGCCAGCGAAGCTCCTGTGCAGCCATGGCTCCTGCGTAGATCTCAGCCTCACAACTGGAGCCGAGATCAGAAGACGAGCGGGTAGCCCGCCACGAAACAGAGCCGGAACCAAGGCTGAAGGTGTAACCCTGTGACGACCGCTGGGTAGCCTGGTCATTAGCCCAAGAGGCGTCTGCGTGCCCAGTGAGGACCACTGGACTCTGCCCTCCAAGCACAAGCCCCATGCCTGACGTACTGCACAAGTAGCGCAACACCCTCTTCGCTGCAGCCATGTGCTCCGGTCGGTGTCTCCCAGGAGCAACATAGCGTGCGAGAATGCTAAGAGGGTATGCAAGGTCAGGTCGTGTGCAGGTCATCAGGTACATGAGGCAGCCAACAAGCTCTGGGTACGGGCCACTCGACTCTACGGACTCATCCGAAGGCAGAGCTGAGAGCGAGTGGCGAGTAGGCAGAGGAGTGGCCTGAGGCGAGGAGTACGTGAAGCCGAAGCGCTGAAGGACCTGCTGCACCATGTGTGACTGAGTCAGGGTAATGGTACGGCGTGATCTGTCCCGGGTGATCTGCAAGCCAAGGTAGTTGCGCAGTTCACCTAGGTCTGTGCACGTGTGTCTCTTCTGCAGCTCGGACTTCACGAGGGCGAGTCCAGTAGTGTCAGCTGTGGCAAAGACCAAGTCGTCGACGTACACGAGGATGTAGAACGGCGGCAAAGAAGTGTCGGTGCGCAGAAACAGCGACGTGTCGGCAGTAGAGGGAGCAAACCCAAGAGCCGCAAGTGTAGTCCTCAGTGTGTCGTGCCACTCACGCGGTGCCTGGCGGAGACCGTAGACTGGCCGCCGGAGGCTCCACTGGGTGCCAGGAGGAAAAGTCCCAGTGAAGCCAAGTGGGCGGCGCAGCCAGATCTCCTCGTGCAGGCTGCCCTGCAAGAAAGTGGTGCTGAAGTCAAGAGAGTGTAGCTCGTAGTCACGGTGAGCAGCTATGTGCAGCAGTACCCGAAGAGTGGTCATCTTCTGGTTGGGAGAGAAGGTCTGAAAGTAGTCAACTCCCTGCCGCTGACTGAAGCCACGAGCCACGTAATTCGCCTTGAAGACAGGCGGAGAACCCGGCGGCCGTTTCACCCTGAAAATCCACATGCCACTGACGATGTTCGCCCCAGGAGGGGGAACGTCGTCAACGTAGGTGCCTGTGGACTTCCAGGAAGCCATCTCTGCGTCCATAGCTGCCTGCCACTAAGAGGAGTAGGGACCCTCTATCGCCTCCGCGTAAGAGCGCGGAGTCAGGATGTCAAGTGCATCCGGGTCTCCCTCAGGGGTAAGCAGTACGGACACGAGATGAGGTGAAGCAGCAGCCAAGCACTGGAACTCCTCCTACCTGTCCTCAAGGACATCCGTGCCAAGGGCACACTCACCCCCGATGGACGGAGGACAGACATACTCAGACTCAGCAACAAGACTAGCAACGTAGTCTAGACGACAGCGAGCAGCAAAGTCGAGGAGCTTAGCAACTAGGGCAGACGCAGCAGTGGACTCAAAGGAAGGGTCAGTGACAACAGTAGCAAGGAGACGCGTGACAGTAGGACTGGCAGCACGAAGAGAGTCCGACTCCGGGTCGGCAAGAGCATGAAGAGAAGACTCAGGTGGAGAAGGCAAAGGGGCACGCAGAGGAGCAGTGGACGGACGCAGAGACATCCTGTGCGTGCCAGGGACAGGAGGAGGACGCTGACGCGAACCACGACCACTAGTGCGAGTAGCACGGACAGGCGACGCAGGGCGAGACGCAGGCTCACGACGCTCAGCAAGACCTCCAGTAGGCCCAGTGTAGGGAGAAGGAGCAGGCAGTGGGGAGGCCGGCTGTAACTGTAACTGTGACAAGACAGGCTGTGGACACTCGAAGGGAGGAGGAGGACCAATAGAAGGCGGGAGACCAAGAACCTTCTGAAGGAGCGGAACGAAGTACGGCAGAGGCCGCGTAGCGACTCCAGACACAGCAGGGACAGAACCAGTACCCCCCAGTGGCAGCACCAGCGCCAACAGCACCGCCAGCTCTAGCACCCCCAGCAGCTCCACTAGCTCCAGGACCTCCAGCAGCACCTGTAGCACCCCCAGCAGGACCGCCTCCAGTACCGCCAGCAGTACCCTCAGCGCCAACACCCTCAGCAGCCCCAGCTCCAGTCGAACCACGAGAAGACGCAGTGGCCCCAGCTCCAGTAGTACCCGCAGGCCCAGCAGCTCCAGTTCCCTCAGTACGAGCACCTCCGGGACCCGTGGCACCAGCACCCGAAGAACCTCCAGCTCCAGCAGCACGCCTCCAGCGCCAGGCAAACCACTCGCGCACCTCCTGTGGAGAGAGTGGCTACCGCCGAGACGAAGCACCTGGAGAACCTCCAGGCACAGCACCACCAGACGCCAGAGGAGCAGGCCCAGCTCCCTCAGGCTCTGCACCCCCAGGCTCAGCACCTCTAGTCGTAGCACCCCCAGGCTCAGCACCCCCAGGCGTAGCACCCCCAGGCCCAGCACCCCAAGGCGTAGCACCCCCAAACTCAGCACCCCCCGTCGTACCACCCCCAGGCTCAGCACCCCCAGGCTTAGCATCCACACGCTCAGCACCCCCAGGCTCAGCACCCTCAGCAACACCAAAGTCTCCAGCAACCTCGACAGGCTCAACTGCGTCTACCTGGGACACACCTGAAGGGGCAGGACCCTGAGGGGGAAGGGGGTCTACCGGGGGGGGACCTGGCACAAGGAAGAGCGGTGGCGGGGGAAGGGACGGAGTGCGGTAGGGGAAGAGACGGTAGTAGGGGACCGACTCGTCAAACGTGACGTCCTGGGAGGACAGAACACGGCGAGAGGTGGGGTGGTAGAACTGCCACCCTGGCGCGTCAGGGGGGAAGCCAAGGAAGACGCAGGGAGCAGCATGAGGGGACAGCTTGTCCGCAGACAAGTCGCGGACAAACGCCCGAGATCCCCAGACACGGAACGCAGACGCATCGCCAACCTTCCCCGTCCACAGCAAAGCTGGGGAGGTCTCCGGCATGGAGACCCTGGGGTGAAGGTTGATCTGATGCGCCGCGTACCGAACCGCAAACGGCCACAGAAGATTGGGGGCAGCCGCATGCATCATGGACGTACGGGCGACGTCCATGACCATGCCAATGAGGCGCTCACCAATCCCATTTTGCTGTGGAGAGTCCGGAAGCGTGAAGGTCAGGCGGATGCCTCGTGCATGACAGTAGGCTCGCAGAAGGCCAGAGGAGAACTCTCCGCCTCTGTCAGAGTGCAGACGCAGAACAGGAAAGTTCGAGCCGAAACTCTGCCTGAGCTGGAGACGAGCTGCGCGGATCCAGTCGATCAACACCTCAGTGAAATCACCCTTGCTGCGCAAGGGGAAGACTGTGGTGTAACGCGAGTAGTCATCAACCACCACCAGGAAGTAGCGCTCGTGACCCTGTCCACGGACGCGGGCCGGGCCCCACACGTCCATGTGAAGCGTCTGCAGCGGGGCCTCTGTCGAAGGAAACTGGGAGGAGTGAGGGGCAGCCCGCTGCTGCCCCTCGGCACAGGGGATGCATGTAGGGGCAGGCCCCGGAGGAAGGGGAGGGAGGGACCGGGGAAGACCAGAGACAAGGACACGGGAGGCCATGCCTCGGAAACGAAGCAGGGAGGGGTGACCAAGTCGGTGGTGCCAGAGGAGAGACTCGTGAGACAGTAAGCGACACGAGCAGGGGGCAGACTCAGGACCAGACCTGGACGCCGCACCAAACACCTGACCCGACGCAGCTACCTGACCAGACGCAGTGACTGGAGGAGACTCAGTGGTCAGTGTGTACAGGCTCGACCCCGGCCGAGGTGTAAACGTGGCCAAGTGTCGGCCCGACCGAGCGTCCGTGCAGTGGGTCACCCGCTGGCTCGCAGGAGTGAACTGGTGAACCCCCGCATCCTGTAGGTCAGCACCACTCACCAAGTTCGTAGAGAACGAGGGGAGGTAAAGACCAGACAGGGTGCCAGAGGGGGCCGCCGGACACGGGAGGATAGTGGAGAAGTGAGCAAGGACAGGACCCCCAGAGGGGTCTGCCAGAGAGACTGCAATTGGCCGACCAAGCGGCGTGAGTGTGGTGCGGTCTCGAAAGGAGCGAGAAGCCCCCGAGTCAAGGGTGAAGGTGTGGGAGGCCGAAGCCGACGCAGTACCTGAGAGAGCGGACTCACCAGCACCTGAGGAGGCAGACGCACTAGCACCTAGAGCAGCAGCCTCGCTGGCACCTAGAGCAGCAGCCTCAACAGTACCTGAAGCAGTAGTCCCAATGCCCGGGTCGGGCGGAAAACACCGGTAACAGTCACCCTCATCACTAATAGTCACAGCATACATGGCAGCAAGAATTGCATCAAAGTCCAGGTCAAAGATAGCTACTCCCGCCCTAGACAGCTCGCCCCAGCGAGGGATCTCAGTGGCCTCAGGGAACTGGTGACGCCAAGCGTCCGTCAGGCGGCCAAAGCAGCGCTGAGTGGAGTGCGTACCCTCGCACTCCTCACCAGCGCGGTCGCCGGTGCGGAGAACGTAGGTGCAGGGACCCGTACCCCCACCGCGCTGACGCGCAGCATACCACTCACGAAGCTGCTGAGGGGACAGGGTCTCACGACTGCGCTGCTGCTGCTGGCGCATACCACCACCGGAGCCACTCCTCAGCGAAGAGCCGCGACCAGGTCCACTGCTGCCGCCGCCGCCTCCGCCGCCTCCGCCGCCTCCGCCGCCTCCGCTACCTCCGCTACCTCCGCCACCGCCACCGCCTCCTCCGCCACCACTGCTGCCACCGACACCTCCACCCCCGCCACCACTCCCACCACCACCCCCACCCCCTCCACTACCTCCACCACCACCTCCACCACCCCCGCCAGCCCCTCCAGCGCCCTTGCCCCCCTTGCCCTTGCCGGTGCGGCGTCTCCCGCTAGGGGCAGACGAAGCGCCGACCGACTCGAAACCAACGAGGTCGATTGCAGCAGTAGAAGCAACAGAAGGCAAGAGGGGGGAGGGGGAACACCCCTCAAAGACGGAGGTGCGAGGGTCACCACAAGAGGCTCCTACAGCGACTATGCTTTTCTCTTCTGCTAGGAGGCCCTTCTCGAGGAGGTCAACGGTGAGAGTGGTGGGGCAAACTGAGAGGAAGTGGTCCCTGACGACGCGAAGAGAGTCAGGGAGCCGGGTGACTATGTAGTAGAGGGTGATGTACATGGGGGGGGGGGGGGGGGGGGGGGGGTTCTTGGCGCAGAACTCAGCAGGAAGCGCAGCGCGGTAGCGAGTGTCACTAGTGCGGAGGTGTGTAATGAGGTCAGCGACTGTGGGAAAGGCAGCAAGGTCAAGGAAGAGGTACGGTAGCATGAGGCGGCTCAGTGCAGCAGTGGCAGGGGAAGAGTAGCGTGCAACTACAGCGTCGTACAAGGTCTGAGCACTCTTGTACTGGCTAAATGGTGCACGCTCAGTGGTCGGTAAGTGGCGACGCACAGCAAGGCGAGCAGTAGCATCGCGTGTGGCCCACTGTGAGCGAAAAGTGGCGTCAGCATCAGCAGCAGGGGCAGGAGAGGCACCAGAAGTGAGGTCAAAGAGGGAGAGATCGTCTGCCCTATCGCACTGTAGGAACAGCTGGAGGTCATCGACCGAGACCTCAAAGTCAATGGCACGGCCCTCAGCATCAAAAGTAAGAACACTGGGGGTAGCCATGACTTCAGTGGCCTAGAAGGAAGTGAGCTCACCAGTCCGAGGAAGGAGGACCGGGGAGCACCGGTAGGAACAGCAGCGGCTCGACAGTAGGGCGGCTCGGCGGCTCGGCGGCAGGGCGGCTCGGCGGCAGGGCGGCTCGGCGGCAGGGCGGCTCGGCTGCTGGGCGGCTCGGCTGCAGGGCGGCTCGGCTGCTGGGCGGCTCGGCTGCAGGGCGGCTCGGCTGCTGGGCGACTCGGCGGCAGGGCGGCTCGGCTTCCGAGCTACTCGGCGGCTCTGTCGCTGGGCGGCTGAGCGGTGACAGGGCCGCTAGGGGAGGGCGATGGGGCCGCAGGTGAGGGCGACGGGGCCGTAGGTGGCGGCGAGGCCGCAGGTGGCGGCTGCGTGGCCGCAGGTGGCGGCGACTGGGCCGCAGGTGGTGGCGACGGGGCCGGTGGTGGCGGCGACGGGGCCGCACGTGGCGGCGACGGGGCCGCAAGGGGCCTAGACGGGGCCGCGGAGGGGCCATAAGGGGCCTAGACGAGGCCGTTGCAGGGCCGCAAGGGGCCTAGACGGGGCTGCCGAGGGGCCTAGATGGGGCCGTAGCGGGGCCGCAAGGGGCCTAGTCGGGGCCGTAGCGGGGCCGTAAGGGGCCTAAACGGGGCCGTAGCGGGGCCGTAAGGGGCCTAGACGGGGCCGTGGAGGGGCCGTAAGGGGCCTAGACGAGGCCGTAGCGGGGCCGCAAGGGGCCTAGACGGGGCCGTAAGGGGCCTGAAAGGGCGTCGCGAGGGGCCGATAGGGGCCGTGCGAGGGCCTGCTGGGCGACGCGAGGGGCCTTAAGGGGCCGTAAGGGCGGCGCTAGGGGCCGTAGAGGGCGGCCAACGGGGCCGTGAGAGGGGCCACTAAGGGCGGCTCGAAGCACACAGAGCGCGACTCAGCCAGGAGTGAAGCGCGCTCCGGGCAGGAAAGAAAAAAGGTATCGTGGTGGGCCCTAGGTAGCGTTCCCACTAGGGAACCTGCTCGATACCATAACGAGAAACGAGAATGAAATGACTAAGGGAAAGTTGGGTACAAGTACAAACCCTAGAAAGCTGTACCCCAATGGTGCTACCCCACTATAGCCTACAGCAGCTATGTCATATAAATCCGACACTGCCCGCACCCGAGATTGTCGCCGGAGCCGTTGATCTCCTTGACGAAACTGTGGCTTGGTTGGGCTAACCTCAGTTTGGCGGAAGTCATGAGCCCTGGCCCCACAACCAAGCACAGAGGCTCGGATTGAATTCCCCCGCAACCAAGACAAACTCCAAACTTTCAGGTTTCAGGCCTTGAGAGTTCCAAACCACAGCGGGCCTGGCATACCAAGGTCCCTGCTTAGCTACGCACCCCCTTATTGACATTCTCGAACATTGATGTAGTGTAAGTCCCTCTCATTAATGTTGCAATATTTCTTCAATTCTGGGTACACACTATTATACACCTCAAAACACAACCTGAACATGATACTCATAGTACGGAAACACATCACTATGCACCTTGTGAACTCAAAAAGGTGGGTTCGCGTGGCTCGGGGTCAGGTCTGTAGACAGTGCGATGGGGGGTTGAGGGTTCATTCCCCCAATCGATGGTGTCCCAAGGGTCGCGATGCCGCAGAACGTTAGGTGGAGGTAGCGCGGGTGTAGGGCGGCGCGGGGGGCGACCAAGAGGAATAACAGAAGCAGCGAGAGGTTCTACCTCTGCTTCTTCTTCCCCCCCTTTGTTCGCGGGAAGTTCCCCAGCCTCCGCCGGAAGTGCCCAGCCGCTTGTCTAGTCACCAATTGCAACGCCCCATCCACCGGTGTTGCTCGTTTCCCATCCGCCGACGCTTTCCAACCCCCCTTCATTGGAGGCGCTCTCCTTTGTGAAAGAATTACGAGGGATGATTGACTAGGAAATGAGTTGGGTACAAATATGTAACCCTAGTAAACTGTACCCCATACTGTCTACCCCACTACAGCCTAGAAAGACTATAGCATGAATGTTTGACACACCCCCATAGGCAAAGTGGGGGAGAACAAGGGGTCACAAGACCAGTCAAGATGACCTGGTTCCATACGAAGTTCGCATCTCTGACGTGGTTAAACGTGACTTGCAGCCGACCATAGCGTGTGCCAGAAAAAAAGGTCGCCGTGAGCTCCTGGTAGGTCGTTGTCTGCAGCACATCCGGAGTTAACTGGTCCTTCGAGTCACCCAACAACGCAGCAATCGTCACAGCCGCGCGCTTAACCTCTGCTTTCCTGAGGATCGGCACCAGCAAGGTTAGTGAGAATCGCTTCAAAGCCAAAGCACTGGAAAGCGAAGCAGGTTCCAGGTGCTCGTCCGAGCCATCGCTCAGATACCCATCGTCCTCATCCTCAGGGACCGGATCAGACAAGTCATCTTCTTCATCATCCTTATTGCCCGTATCAGCAGCACCTTCCTTCGCCGAGCCCTGGTCTTGTCCTTCAGAATCAGCCTCGTCAACAACGGTACCGTCACCAGGGTCAGCAACATTATCCGCCTTGTTTTGCAGATCTAGCAGGTATTCGAAAGGACCAAACACGGCAGGCGTCGCTGGTGAACTGGGCCGACTCTTGTCAGCAGCGTCAGGCACGGGTACGTCAGTTACGTTCGTCGCATGCTCCTTTCCGCGGCCACCTTCCTCCGTCTTCTTGCCAGCTTTGTTGTTACGCGACTTCACCATTGTGCGATGATGAGAGAAGCTTGACAGCCTGAGACTGGCTGTAGGACAAGCTGATCTGAGCACCAATATCTCCAGTGTCTTATATCTCCTGTGTTTAAAAGCGAACCTCTGCAGGTCCAGACCCGAGGCGACAAGAGCAACCATTGGGACTGGCCCACACCCTCGAGGAGAGTTATCCTTGGGAAATGATGCGTCGATTTCTGGGGTGTCATTGATGTCGACGCGACTGGATGGAAACGGTAGTAATGGCGCGCGATAGTATCCATGGAGAGGCTTGAAACCTTGATTGTTGTCGTTCAAAGTAAGCTTGCTGGATGTATATTGAAGCAAGGTCGACAGCCTGGAACTCAAACAAATGGTGGTTAGGTTCCCGTAATGAACACTAAAAGAGCACCATTGTAAAGAGCCTGTAACCGCGCGTCGCCTGGTAACTTCAATGTTGGCATCAGGAAAGAAATTGATGGACATTGGGGTAGTTAAAGCTGGTAACTTCAATGTTTCCTCCGTAGCGCGCCGTGCATCAAAATACTAGATGCGGCAAATCATGATGCAACGCGTTGAAACCTAGATGGTGGTGTGCACTGGAGGCTTAGACTAAAAGCCAGTGAGCTGGAGGGTGTGAGACGTGGAGATAGTGAGCCGGGACGGGAGGGAGGGACTAATATGCCTGCTCGCTTTAATGGGAGGGACTGTCAATGCACGAGCACGTCTATAAGGGGGTTTGTAGCTCGGCAGGGACCTTGGTGTGTCAGGCTGGCTAAGGTTCGGAGCACTCAAGGTCCGAAACCTCAAAGTTCGGGGCCAGTCTCGGTTGAAGGGAAATCCGCTCCGAGCCTCTGTGCTTGGTTGTGGGGTCTGGTTTCGTGACTTCGGCAAACGAGGGACTCGCTTGTCCGCTGAGATATAGTCGGAGGTAGCCCAACCAAACCACACGGCAGAGCAAGTAGGAGCCTACAGCTCCGGCGACAATCTCGGGTCCGGGCAGCCTCGCGAAATTGCCTTGGGTACTAAACGCACTGCTTTGGTTGGGAAACTTGCGCTGAAAGGGTTCCAAGCCTACCCAAATCTCGGGTGTCCGAAATGAGTTCAATGTTGTTCCAACCCTACCCAACCGTTCTACAATGACCGCGAAATGCTCTCCAACCGCAGTCATCTCGAGCCCTGCCTTGAAAGCTCCCCGCGGCGCAACACCCGCCTTTCCGTGGCTGCGATGTTCCGCCTTTCCCTCCCCAAGCCTCGAGTCTGTCTCTCTCCGCATCTCGCTGCATCTCCCTTCTCCCCCCACAGCAGCACATCTGCCAACACCAGCCATAAGTCTGCCTACAAATCCGCCATGCCAGCCTGATCTCACTCATCACAAGCTTCTACCCTGCTCGTCGTCCAAGTTCTGTTTGCTTCCTCGTTCATTCACTTCGAAATGGCCTCAAACTACCCTTCGTTTGTTTCCGCGCTTAGCTTTTGGAAGAACAGCGAGAAACAGGCAAACTCGTGCCTGCAGCGTGCGAGTTCCAACAGCAGCACCAATCTCGTACTCCCAACCATCGCTGCAGCGACACTGCTGCTAGAGCTGCCGGCGGTGACGTCGGATGCTCCAGGATTGTCGGACGCTGAAGCATCGCATGCTGAACCGTCGCATGCTGAAGCGTCGCATGCTGTAGCGTCGCATGCTGAAGCATCGCATGCTGAAGCGTCGCATGTTGAAGCGTCGCATGCTGAAGCGTTTGATGCCACCGAAGCGTTTGATACTGCCGCTTCGAATGCCGAACCGTCCGACGTTGGAGCTTCGGAAGCCAACTTTCAGAGCCTGCAGCGCAGGACGCTGAAGCGTCGACTACCAGATTGTCGGATGCAGCCGTTTCAAATGCTGCATCAGTCCCGCTCATTTCACTTCCAACGGCTGCTTGCGCGAAGTCAGTGAGTATGGTCTTACCGTCGCGCATCCCGAAACCAAGCAAGGGAGCAGCGATACGGCTAGTGGAGGGAACGACACTGATTCCCAGGCCTAAGTGTGCCACACCGCACACGGAGGTGAGCGGAGTGGAAGTTGAAGCTGCAGGCAAGCGGCCTCGCAGGACGTCCAAGGCCGTGCCGGCTGCAATCCCACGCCGGCCATGGCGCCCTTGACTGCTGCACGCATGGAAAGAAAAGAAGGGAAAATATGGCGAAAAAAAGAAAAAGAAAATAAGCTATCACTGAAATCCTTGAAAAATAAATTGATGAGAATGGAGGTTGAAAAGAGGAAAGCTTGGGGTATGAGATGGAGGGATGGCATGAAAGGCATGTGAAAGGCACAGCACAGCTACACGCCGAGAGCACCGACTGGGTGATGGGTGTGGTGTGGATGGGGAACACGGTGGCACTACCTTTATTGCGCCCTGCTTCACAGCAGGGTGTTTGTGGGAGTGTGGTGGGTGGTTGATGGCTGGAGGGGGTGAGGGAAAGCTGTTGTGCTGCTGTGCCTTCAACGACACCTCCAGGCTTGAGCGCTCCTGACGGATGGCTCCAGGCTTGAGCGCTCCTGACTGATAGCTCCAGGCTTGAGCATTATAGGAAAATAGGCAATATGAAAACCAAGTGCTGTAGATCCTGCCTTTAATAAATCTGTAATGCAATGTGAAGCCTTGTAATGCATGCCCACTTGCAATTGCTGATTGGATATCGTCGTTTAATACAGTGCTTCAATAAACCGCCATCTACCTGTTTCCCCATGTCATCCTATTAACCCATCTCTCCCTGTTTCATCATGTCTCCCTGTTCTCCATGACTCCCTTCTTTCCCATGTCTCGCCATTTCCCTGTTTCATCATGTCCCACTGTTCCTTCCTATTTCCCCATGCCTCACTATTTCCCCATGCCTCACTATTTCCCCATGCCTCACTATTTCCCCATGCCTCACTATTTCCCCATGCCTCACTATTTCCCCATGCCTCTCTGTTTCACCGTGTCTCCCACTCACTCCCTGCATACCTGCTTCGTTCCCCGTGCCTCCCTGTTTCCTGATTCCCCATTTCTCCCCGATTCACCACGTCTCCCGATTTCCCCAAGTCTCCCTGTTTTTCCCCATGTTCCCCAGGTCTCCCCGTTTCCCCCATCTCCCTATTCCTCGAGCCCCCCTGCTTCCCCATGTCATTCATTGCTTCCCATGTCATTCACTGCTTCCTCATGTCATTCACTGCTTCCCATGTCATTCACTGCTTCCCATGTCATTCACTGCTTCCCCATGTCATTCACTGCTTCCCCATGTCATTCACAGCTTCCCATGTCATCCACTGCTTCCCCATGTCATTCACTGCTTCCCCATGTCATTCACTGCTTCCATGTCATTCACTGCTTCCCATGTCATTCACTGCTGGCCATGTCATTCACTGCTTCCCCATGTCATTCAATGCTTCCCATGTCATTCACTGCTTCCCATGTCATTCACTGCTTCCATGTCATTCACTGCTTCTCTATGTCATTCACTGCTTCCCCATGTCATTCACTGCTTCCCCATGTCATTCACTGCTTCCCATGTCATTCACTGCTTCCCATGTCATTCACTGCTTCCCATGTCATTCACTGCTTCCCATGTTATACACTGCTTCCCATGTCGTTCCTGCTTCCCCTGTCCTTCCCTGTTCCCATGTCATTCACTGCTTCCCCATGTCATTCACTTGCTTCCCCATGTCATTCACTGCTTCCCCATGTCATTCACTGCTTCCCCATGTCATTCACTGCTTCCCCATGTCATTCACTGCTTCCCCATGTCATTCACTGCTTCCCCATGTCATTTCACTGCTTCCCATGTCATTCACTGCTTCCCATGTCATTCACTGCTTCCCATGTCATTCACTGCTTCCCCATGTCATTCACTGCTTCCCCATGTCATTCACTGCTTCCCATGTCATTCACTGCTCCCCTTGTCATTCACTGCTTCCCCATGTCATTCACTGCTTCCCATGTCATTCACTGCTTCCCCATGTCATTCACTGCTTCCCATGTCATTCACTGCTCCCCTTGTCATTCACTGCTTCCCCATGTCATTCACTGCTTCCCATGTCATTCACTGCTCCCTTGTCATTCACTGCTTCCCCATGTCATTCACTGCTTCCCATGTCATCCACTGATTCCCATGTCATTCACTGCTTCCCAGATCATTCACTGCTTCCATGTCATTCACTGCTTATCATGTCATTCACTGCTTCTCATGTCATTCACTGCTTCCCATGTCATTCATTGCTTCCCCATGTCATTCACTGCTTCCCCATGTCATTCACTGCTTCCCATGTCATTCATTGCTTCCCCATGTCATTCACTTCTTCCCCATGTCATTCACTGCTTCCCATGTCATTCATTGCTTCCCCATGTCATTCACTGCTTCCCATGTCATTCACTGATTCCCATGTCATTCACTGCTTCCCATGTCATTCACTGCTTCCCATGTCATTCACTGCTTCCCATGTCATTCACTGCTTTCCATGTCATTCACTGCTTCCCCATGTCATTCACTGCTTCCCATGTCATTCACTGCTTCCCATGTCATTCACTGCTTCCCATGTCATTCTCTGCTTCCCATGTCATTCACTGCTTCCCATGTCATTCACTGCTTCCCCATTGTCATTCACTGCTTCCACATGTCATTCACTGCTTCCCCATGTCATTCACTGCTTCCCATGTCATTCACTGCTTCCCATGTCATTCGCTGCTTCCCATGTCATTCACTGCTCCCCGTGTCATTCATTGCTTCCCCATGTCATCACTGCTTCCCATGTCAGTCACTGCTTCCCATGTCATTCACTGATTCCCATGTCATTCACTGCTTCCCATGTCATTCACTGCTTCCCATGTCATTCACTGCTTCCCATATCATTCACTGCTTCCCCATGTCTTTCACAGCTTCCCATGTCATTCACTGCTTCCCATGTCACTCCCTGTTTCCCATATCATTCACTGCTTCCCATGTCATTCACTGCTTCCCCATGTCATTCACTGCTTCCCATGTCATTCACTGCTTCCCCATGTCATTCACTGCTTCCATGTCATTCACTGCTTCCCCATGTCATTCACTGCTTCCCATGTCATTCACTGCTTCCCATGTCATTCACTGCTTCCCCATGTCATTCACTGCTTCCCCATGTCATTCACTGCTTCCCATGTCATTCACCGCTTCCTCATGTCATTCACTGCTTCCACATGTCATTCACTGCTTCCCATGTCATTCACTGCTTCCCCATGTCATTCATTGCTTCCCATGTCATTCACTGCTTCCCATGTCATTCGCTGCTTCCCATATCATTCACTGCTCCCCATGTCATTCACTGCTTCCCCATGTCATTCAGTGCTTCCCATGTCAGTCACTACTTCCCATGTCATTCATTGATTCCCATATCATTCACTGCTTCCCATGTCATTCACTGCTTCCCATGTCATTCACTACTTCCCATATCATTCATTGCTTCCCATGTCATTCACTGCTTCCCCTTGTCATTCACTGCTTCCCATGTCATTCACTACTTCCCATGTCATTCACTGCTTCCCATGTCATTCACTACTTCCCATGTCATTCACTACTTCCCATGTCATTCACTACTTCCCATGTCATTGACTACTTCCCATATCATTCACTGCTTCCCCATGTCATTCACTGCTTCCATGTCATTCACTGCTTCCCCATGTCATTCACCGCTTCCGCATGTCATTCACTGCTTCCCATGTCATTCACTGCTTCCCATGTCATTCACTGCTTCCCATGTCATTCACTGCTTCCCATATTATTCACTGCTTCCCCATGTCTTTCACAGCTTCCCATGTCATTCACTGCTTCCCATGTCACTCCCTGTTTCCCATATCATTCACTGCTTCCCATGTCATTCACTGCTTCCCCATGTCATTCACTGCTTCCCCATGTCATTCTTTGCTTCCCATGTCATTCACTGCTTCCCATGTCATTCACTGCTTCCCCATCTCATTCACTGCTTCCCCATGTCATTCACTGCTTCCCCATGTCACTCCCTGTTTCCCATGTCATTCACTGCTTCCCATGTCGTGCACTGCTTCCCCTGTCATGCACTGCTTCCCCATGTCATTCACTGCTTCCCATGACATTCACTGCTTCCCATGTCATTCACTGCTTCCCATGTCATTCACTGCTTCCCATGTCATTCACTGCTTCCCCATGTCATTCACTGCTTCCCATGTCATCCACTGCTTCCCCATGTCATTCACTGCTTCCCCATGTCATTCACTGCTTCCCCATGTCATTCACTGATTCCCATGTCATTCACTGCTTCCCATGTCATTCGCTGCTTCCCATGTCATTCACTGCTCCCCGTGTCATTCATTGCTTCCCCACGTCATTCACTGCTTCCCATGTCAGTCACTGCTTCCCATGTCATTCACTGATTCCCATGTCATTCACTGCTTCCCATTTCATTCACTGCTTCCCCATGTCTTTCACAGCTTCCCATGTCATTCACTGCTTCCCATGTCACTCCCTGTTTCCCATATCATTCACTGCTTCCCATGTCATTCACTGCTTCCCCAGGTCATTCACTGCTTCCTCATGTCATTCACTGCTTCCCCACGTCATTCAGTGCTTCCCATGTCATTCACTGCTTCCCATGTCATTCGCTGCTTCCCATGTCATTCACTAATTCCCATGTCATTCACTGCTTCCCCATGTCATTCACTGATTCCCCATGTCATTCACTGATTCCCATGTCATTCACTGCTTCCCATGTCATTCACTGCTTCCCCATGTCATTCACTGCTTCCCATGTCATTCACTGCTTCCCCTGTCATGCACTGCTTCCCCATGTCATTCACTGCTTCCCATGACATTCACTGCTTCCCATGTCATCACTGCTTCCCATGTCATTCACTGCTTCCCCATGTCATTCACTGCTTCCCCATGTCATTCACTGCGTCCCCATGTCACTCTTTGTTTCCCATGTCATTCACTGCTTCCCATGTCATTCACTGCTTCCCCATGTCATTCACTGCTTCCCATGTAATAAGCTGCTTCCCATGTCATTCCCTGCTCCCCGTGTCATTCATTGCTTCCCCATGTCATTCACTGCGTCCCATGTCAGTCACTGCTTCCCATGTCATTCACTGCTTCCCCATGTCATTCACTGCTTCCCATATCATTCACTGCTTCCCCATGTCTTTCACAGCTTCCCATGTCACTCCCTGTTTCCCATATCATTCACTGCTTTCCATGTCATTCACTGCTTCCCCATGTCATTCTCTGCTTCCCCATGTCATTCACTGCTTCCCCATGTCATTCAGTGCTTCCCATGTCATTCACTGCTCCCCATGTCATTCGCTGCTTCCCATGTCATTCACTGCTTCCCATGTCATTCACTGCTTCCCCATGTCATTCACTGCTTCCCCATGTCATTCACTGCTTCCCATGTCATTCATTGCTTCCTCATGTCATTCACTGCTTCCACATGTCATTCACTGCTTCCCATGTCATTCACAGCTTCCCCATGTCATTCACTCCTTCCCATGTCATTCACTGCTTCCCATGTCATTCGCTGCTTCCCATATCATTCACTGCTCCCCATGTCATTCACTGCTTCCCCATGTCATTCAGTGCTTCCCATGTCAGTCACTGCTTCCCATGTCGTTCATTGATTCCCATATCATTCACTGCTTCCCATGTCATTCACTGCTTCCCATGTCATTCACTACTTCCCATATCATTCACTGCTTCCCCATGTCTTTCACAGCTTCCCATGTCATTAATTGCTTCCCATGTCATTCACTACTTCCCATGTCATTCACTACTTCCCATGTCATTCACTGCTTCCCCATGTCATTCACTGCTTCCCATGTCATTCACTGCTTCCCCATGTCATTCACCGCTTCCGCATGTCATTCACTGCTTCCCCATGTCATTCACTGCTTCCCATGTCATTCACTGCTTCCCATGTCATTCACTGCTTCCACATGTCATTCACTGCTTCCCATGTCATTCACTGCTTCCCATGTCATTCACTGCTTCCCATGTCATTCGCTGCTTCCCATGTCATTCACTGCTCCCCGTGTCATTCATTGCTTCCCCACGTCGTTCACTGCTTCCCATGTCAGTCACTGCTTCCCATGTCATTCACTGATTCCCTTGTCATTCACTGCTTCCCATTTCATTCACTGCTTCCCATGTCATTCACTGCTTCCCATATTATTCACTGCTTCCCCATGTCTTTCACAGCTTCCCATGTCATTCACTGCTTCCCATGTCATTCACTGCTTCCCCATGTCATTCTTTGCTTCCCATGTCATTCACTGCTTCCCATGTCATTCACTGCTTCCCCATCTCATTCACTGCTTCCCCATGTCATTCACTGCGACCCCATATCACTCTCTGTTTCCCATGTCATTCACTGCTTCCCATGTCATTCACTGCTTCCCCATGTCATTCACTGCTTCCCCATGTCATTCACTGCTTCCCATATCATTCACTACTTCCCATGTCATTCACTACTTCCCATGTCATTGACTACTTCCCATATCATTCACTGCTTCCCCATGTCATTCACTGCTTCCCATGTCATTCACTGCTTCCCCATGTCATTCACCGCTTCCGCATGTCATTCACTGCTTCCCATGTCATTCACTGCTTCCCATGTCATTCACTGCTTCCCATGTCATTCACTGCTTCCCATATTATTCACTGCTTCCCCATGTCTTTCACAGCTTCCCATGTCATTCACTGCTTCCCATGTCACTCCCTGTTTCCCATATCATTCACTGCTTCCCATGTCATTCACTGCTTCCCCATGTCATTCACTGCTTCCCCATGTCATTCTTTGCTTCCCATGTCATTCACTGCTTCCCATGTCATTCACTGCTTCCCCATCTCATTCACTGCTTCCCCATGTCATTCACTGCTTCCCCATGTCACTCCCTGTTTCCCATGTCATTCACTGCTTCCCATGTCATGCACTGCTTCCCCATGTCATTCACTGCTTCCCATGACATTCACTGCTTCCCATGTCATTCACTGCTTCCCATGTCATTCACTGCTTCCCATGTCATTCACTGCTTCCCATGTCATTCACTGCTTCCCATGTCATCCACTGCTTCCCCATGTCATTCACTGCTTCCCCATGTCATTCACTGCTTCCCCATGTCATTCACTGATTCCCATGTCATTCACTGCTTCCCATGTCATTCGCTGCTTCCCATGTCATTCACTGCTCCCCGTGTCATTCATTGCTTCCCCACGTCATTCACTGCTTCCCATGTCAGTCACTGCTTCCCATGTCATTCACTGATTCCCATGTCATTCACTGCTTCCCATTTCATTCACTGCTTCCCCATGTCTTTCACAGCTTCCCATGTCATTCACTGCTTCCCATGTCACTCCCTGTTTCCCATATCATTCACTGCTTCCCATGTCATTCACTGCTTCCCCAGGTCATTCACTGCTTCCTCATGTCATTCACTGCTTCCCCATGTCATTCAGTGCTTCCCATGTCATTCACTGCTTCCCATGTCATTCGCTGCTTCCCATGTCATTCACTAATTCCCATGTCATTCACTGCTTCCCCATGTCATTCACTGATTCCCCATGTCATTCACTGATTCCCATGTCATTCACTGCTTCCCATGTCATTCACTGCTTCCCCATGTCATTCACTGCTTCCCATGTCATTCACTGCTTCCCCTGTCATGCACTGCTTCCCCATGTCATTCACTGCTTCCCATGACATTCACTGCTTCCCATGTCATTCACTGCTTCCCATGTCATTCACTGCTTCCCCATGTCATTCACTGCTTCCCCATGTCATTCACTGCGTCCCATGTCACTCTTTGTTTCCCATGTCATTCACTGCTTCCCATGTCATTCACTGCTTCCCCATGTCATTCACTGCTTCCCATGTAATAAGCTGCTTCCCATGTCATTCCCTGCTCCCCGTGTCATTCATTGCTTCCCCATGTCATTCACTGCGTCCCATGTCAGTCACTGCTTCCCATGTCATTCACTGCTTCCCATGTCATTCACTGCTTCCCCATATCATTCACTGCTTCCCATGTCTTTCACAGCTTCCCATGTCACTCCCTGTTTCCCATATCATTCACTGCTTTCCATGTCATTCACTGCTTCCCCATGTCATTCTCTGCTTCCCCATGTCATTCACTGCTTCCCCATGTCATTCAGTGCTTCCCATGTCATTCACTGCTCCCCATGTCATTCGCTGCTTCCCATGGTCATTCACTGCTTCCCATGTCATTCACTGCTTCCCCATGTCATTCACTGCTTCCCCATGTCATTCACTGCTTCCCATGTCATTCATTGCTTCCTCATGTCATTCACTGCTTCCACATGTCATTCACTGCTTCCCATGTCATTCACAGCTTCCCCATGTCATTCACTCCTTCCCATGTCATTCACTGCTTCCCATGTCATTCGCTGCTTCCCATATCATTCACTGCTCCCCATGTCATTCACTGCTTCCCCATGTCATTCAGTGCTTCCCATGTCAGTCACTGCTTCCCATGTCGTTCATTGATTCCCATATCATTCACTGCTTCCCATGTCATTCACTGCTTCCCATGTCATTCACTACTTCCCATATCATTCACTGCTTCCCCATGTCTTTCACAGCTTCCCATGTCATTAATTGCTTCCCATGTCATTCACTACTTCCCATGTCATTCACTACTTCCCATGTCATTCACTGCTTCCCCATGTCATTCACTGCTTCCCATGTCATTCACTGCTTCCCCATGTCATTCACCGCTTCCGCATGTCATTCACTGCTTCCCCATGTCATTCACTGCTTCCCATGTCATTCACTGCTTCCCATGTCATTCACTGCTTCCACATGTCATTCACTGCTTCCCATGTCATTCACTGCTTCCCATGTCATTCACTGCTTCCCATGTCATTCGCTGCTTCCCATGTCATTCACTGCTCCCCGTGTCATTCATTGCTTCCCCACGTCGTTCACTGCTTCCATGTCAGTCACTGCTTCCCATGTCATTCACTGATTCCCTTGTCATTCACCTGCTTCCCATTTCATTCACTGCTTCCCATGTCATTCACTGCTTCCCATATTATTCACTGCTTCCCCATGTCTTTCACAGCTTCCCATGTCATTCACTGCTTCCCATGTCACTCCCTGTTTCCCATATCATTCACTGCTTCCCATGTCATTCACTGCTTCCCCATGTCATTCACTGCTTCCCCATCTCATTCACTGCTTCCCCATGTCATTCACTGCGACCCCATATCACTCTCTGTTTCCCATGTCATTCACTGCTTCCCATGTCATTCACTGCTTCCCCATGTCATTCACTGCTTCCCCATGTCATTCACTGCTTCCCATGACATTCACTGCTTCCCATGTCATTCACTGCTTCCCCATGTCATTCACTGCTTCCCCATGTCATTCACTGCGTCCCCATGTCACTCCCTGTTTCCCAAGTCATTCACTGCTTCCCATGTCATTCACTGCTTCCCCATGTGATTCACTACTTCCCCATGTCATTCACTGCTTCCCATGTCATTCACTGATTCCCTTGTCATTCACTGCTTCCCATTTCATTCACTGCTTCCCATGTCATTCACTGCTTCCCATATTATTCACTGCTTCCCCATGTCTTTCACAGCTTTCCATGTCATTCACTGCTTCCCATGTCACTCCCTGTTTCCCATATCATTCACTGCTTCCCATGTCATTCACTGCTTCCCCATGTCATTCTTTGCTTCCCATGTCATTCACTGCTTCCCATGTCATTCACTGCTTCCCATCTCATTCACTGCTTCCCCATGTCATTCACTGCGACCCCATATCACTCTCTGTTTCCATGTCATTCACTGCTTCCCATGTCATTCACCTGCTTCCCCATGTCATTCACTGCTTCCCCATGTCATTCACTGCTTCCCATGACATTCACTGCTTCCCATGTCATTCACTGCTTCCCCATGTCATTCACTGCTTCCCCATGTCATTCACTGCGTCCCCATGTCACTCCCTGTTTCCCAAGTCATTCACTGCTTCCCATGTCATTCACTGCTTCCCCATGTGATTCACTACTTCCCATGTCATTCACTGCTTCCCCATGTCATTCACAGCTTCCCAAAGTCATTCACTGCTTCCCCATGTCAGTCACTGCTTCCCATGTCAGTCACTCCTTCCCATGTCATTCAGTGCTTCCCATGTCATTCACTGCTTCCCATGTCATTCACTGCTTCCCATGTCATTCACTGCTTCCACATGTCATTCACTGCTTTCCCATGTCATTCACTGCTTCCCATGTCATTCACTGCTTCCCATGTCATTCACTGCTTCCCCATGTCATTCACTGATTCCTATGTCATTCACTGCTTCCCATATCATTCACTGCTTCCAATGTCATTCACTGCTTCCCCATGCCATTCACTGCTTCCCCATGTCATTCACTGCTTCCCATGTCATTCAATGCTTCCCATGTCATTCGCTGCTTCCCATGTCATTCACTGATTCCCATGTCATTCACTGCTTCCCCATGTCATTCACTGCTTCCCCATGTCATTCACTGATTCCCATGTCATTCACTGCTTCCCATGTCATTCACTGCTTCCCATGTCATTCACTACTTCCCATATCATTCACTGCTTCCCCATGTCTTTCACAGCTTCCCATGTCATTCATTACTTCCCATGTCATTCACTGCTTCCCATGTCATTCACTGCTTCCCATGTCATTCACTGCTTCCCATATCATTCACTGCTTCCCCTTGTCATTCACTGCTTCCCATGTCATTCACTGCTTCTCATGTCATTCACTGCTTCCCCATGTCATTATCTGCTTCCCCATGTCATTATCTGCTTCCCCATGTCATTCACTGCTTCCCATGTCATTCACTGCTTCCACATGTCATTCACTGCTTCCCATGTCATTCACTGCTTCCCATGTCATTCACTGCTTCCCATGTCATTCGCTGCTTCCCATGTCATTCACTGCTCCCGTGTCATTCATTGCTTCCCCACGTCGTTCACTGCTTCCCATGTCAGTCACTGCTTCCCATGTCATTCACTGATTCCCTTGTCATTCACTGCTTCCCATTTCATTCACTGCTTCCCATGTCATTCACTGCTTCCCATATTATTCACTGCTTCCCCATGTCTTTCACAGCTTCCCATGTCATTCACTGCTTCCCATGTCACTCCCTGTTTCCCATATCATTCACTGCTTCCCATGTCATTCACTGCTTCCCCATGTCATTCTTTGCTTCCCATGTCATTCACTGCTTCCCATGTCATTCACTGCTTCCCCATCTCATTCACTGCTTCCCCATTGTCATTCACTGCGACCCCATATCACTCTCTGTTTCCCATGTCATTCACTGCTTCCCATGTCATTCACTGCTTCCCATATCATTCACTGCTTCCCCATGTCATTCACTGCTTCCCATGTCATTCACTGCTTCCCATGTCATTCGCTGCTTCCCAATGTCATTCGCTGCTTCCCATGTCATTCACTGATTCCCATGTCATTCACTGCTTCCCCATGTCATTCACTGCTTCCCCATGTCATTCACTGATTCCCATGTCATTCACTGCTTCCCATGTCATTCACTGCTTCCCATGTTCATTCACTGCTTCCCCATGCCATTCACTGCTTCCCCATGTCATTCACTGATTCCCATGTCATTCACTGCTTCCCATGTCATTCACTGCTTCCCCATGTCATTCACTTCTTCCCCATTGTCATTCACTGCTTCCCATGTCATTCACCGCAAGGGAACAGTAGTAGTAGTAGCAGTAGCAGTAACAGTAGCAGCTGAAGCAGTAGGATCGGCAGGAGACAGGAACCGGAGTTGCTGCAAGGTGGGGCACAGGGAGGCGGCGCGGCTCGGCCAGGGCGGCGCGGCTCGGTTCGTTGCGGCGCGGCTCCGCTCGGACTGGGCTACGCGGCCCATCCAGTGTCGTCGCGAGCATTTCTTGTGTAAACCCGAAGTTCCCCCCGCCAGCGAACTTTCACTTTCTCCACTTTCTACCGTATGGCCAGTGGTTGTGCCGTCAACTAAGCGTGCGTACGATCTCTTGGTAAACAACGGCTAAGCGTCAGTTGCAGCTTCTGTGCAGTCGCGTTATTAACTAAACCGTGATTGCTCCTCCGTCTATAAAAATCCTTCACTACTACCCCCTATATTTTTCTGTGAATCAGTATTGGGCAATCCATCACTGTACCTGTTAGATGAAAATGCTGCCTGGAGCAACAAAATGTCGGCGCTGGGATTCGAACTCGTGGCCTTCAAATCTGGCATGAAAGCGTCTCAAGACAGATTCAGGACAGTTTCTCTGCTAAGGCGCTGGTTATGGTGCACGCGATTTTCAAACTGGAGAACCTTTCGATTCAAGTGTCCCGAAAGGGTCTTGTAAGGACAGATTGGGGACAGTTGGCAAAATCGATCTCGGGTCGCGTTCGGTTTGAAACTCGGCAGCAAAGTGTCGAAGTCAACAGAATTCGCACGAGTTACAGTTAGTGGTCGACGGAATTCAGGACGTGGAATTCTCGTCTACGGTATTCTAGTCAATGAAATTCGCCAGGCAAAATTCAAGGCTCGGAATTTTGCGTCGACAAAATTCAACGTGCGACTCGGGTCGACACTTTCTTGTGTGCTTTGTTTTTGTATTGCGTCCTGGTATAAAACCAGAGAGCACAAACCAGAAATAAACTAAGTCATTATCACGTACGTTGGCAAATACGAGTATCAGGTATAATACGCTAGCGTATTATACGTTGGGTCATATACGCGGTACACAAGGGCCCTCTGGTCCGGTCATCCACTATGGTTGGGAAATACAGACGGAGGACAGACAGACTCAGACTCAGCAACAAGACTCGCGGTCGTAGTCTAGGCGACAGCGAGCAGCAACGTCGACGAGCTCAGCAACTAGGGCAGACGCAGCAGTGGACTCAAAAGAAGGGTCAATGACAACAGTAGCAAGGAGACGCGTGACAGTAGGACTGGCAGCACGAAGAGAGTCCGACTCCGGGTCGGTAAGAGCAGGAAGAGAAGACTCAGTAGGAGAAGGCAAAGGGGCACGTAGAGGAGCAGTGGACGGGCGCAGAGACATCCGGTGCGTGCCAGGGACAGGAGGAGGACCGCTGACGCGAACCGCGACCACTAGTGCGAGCAGCACGGACAGGCGACCGCAGGGCGAGACGCAGGCTCACTACGCTCAGCAAGACCTCCAGTAGGGACAGTGTAGGAGAAGGAGCAGGCAGTGGGGAGGCCGGCTGTAACTGTAATTGCGATGGGATAGGCTGTGGACACTCTAAGGGAGGAGGAGGACCAGTATAGAAGGCGGGAGACCAAGAAACCTGCTGAAGAGCGGAACGAAGTACGGCCGAGGCGCGCGGGCGACTCTAGACACAGCAGGACCAGCACCTCCAGCTCTATTACATCCACTAGCACCAGTAGCACCCCCAGCAGGACCGCCTCCAGGACCGACAGTAGTAGCTCCGCACCAGCACCCGCCAGCAACTCCTGCTCTAGAAGTACCTGCAGGCCCAGCAGCTCCAGTACTCCCAGTAATTGAGCACCTCCGGACCCGCGGCACAGCACCCTCAGTAGCAGCAGGAATCTCCAGTACCCGCAGCACCTCCAGCTCCAGCAGCTCGCCTCCAGCGCCGGGACAAACCACTCACGCAGCTCCTGTGGAGAGAGTGGCTCCCGGCGAGACAAAGCACCCGCGAGAACCGCCAGGCACAGCACCGCCAGACGCCACACGAGCAGGCCTAGCTCCCTCAGGCTACCACACCCCCAGGCTCAAGCACCTCCAGGCGTAGCACCCCCAGGCTCAGGCACCCCCAAGCTCAGCATCCAAGCGTAGCACCCCCAGGCTCAGCACCCCCAGTCGTAGTACCCTCAGGCTCAGCACCCCCAGGCGTAGCACCCACACGCTACTCACCCCCAGAGTCAGCACCCCCAGGCTCAGCCCCCTCAGCAGCACTAGAGTCACCAGCGACCTCGACAAGGCTCAACAACGTTCTACTGCTGGGACACACCTGAATGGGGCAGGACCCCTGAAGGGGGAGAGGGTCTACCCGGGGGGGGGGACCTGCACAAGGAAGAGCGGTGGCTGGGGGAGGGACGGAGTGCGGTAGGGGAAGAGACTGGTAGTCTAGGGGACCGACTCGTCGAACGTGACGTCCTGGGAGGACAGAACACGGCGAAGAGGTGGGTGGTAGAACTGCCACCCTGGCGGTCAGGTGGGAAACCCAGGAAGACGCAAGAGCAGCACGAGGGGACAGCTTGTCCGCAGACAAGTCCGCGGACAACACGCCCGAGATCCCTAGACACGGAACGCAGACGCATCGCCAACCTTCCCCGTCCACAGCAAAGCTGGGGAGGTCTCCGCCATGGAGACCCTGGGCTGAAGGTTGATCTGATGCGTCGCGTACCGGACCGCAACCGGCCACAGAAATGGGGGGCAGCGTATGCATCATGGACGTACGGGCGACGGTCCATGACCATGCCAATGCGGCGCTAAGCAATCCCATTTTGCTGTGGAGAGTCCGAAGCGTGAAGGTCTAGCAGATGCCTCGTGCACGACAGTAGGCTCGAAGAAGGCCAGAAGAGAATCTCCGCCTCTGTCAGAGTGCAGACGACAAAACAGGAAAGTTCGAGCCGAAGCTCTGCCTGAGCTGAGACGAGCTGCGCGGATTCCAGTCGATCAACACCTCAGTGACATCACCCTTGCTGCGCAAGGGGAAGACTGTGGTGTAACGCGAGTAGTCGTCAACCACCAGCAGGAAGTAGCGCTCGTGACCCTGTCCACGGACGCGGGCGGGCCACACACGTCCATATGAAGCGTCTGCAGCGGGGCCTCTGTCAGAGGAAACTGGGAGGAGTGAGGGGCAGCCCGCTTCTGCCCCTCGACACAGGGGATGCAGGCAGGGCCAGGCCTCGGAGGAAGGGGAGGGAGGGACCGGGGAAGACCAGAGACAAGGACACGGGAGGCCATGCTTCGGAGACGAAGCAGGGAGGGGTGAACAAGGCGGTGGTGCCAGAAGAGAGTCTCGTGAGACAGGAGGCGACACGAGCAGGGGGCAGACCTGGACGCTGCAGCAAACACCTGACCCGACGCAGCTACCTGACCAGATGCAGCAGTGACAGGAGAGACGCAGTGGTCAGTGTGTACAGGCTCGACCCCGGCCGACGTGTAAACGTGGCCAGGTGTCGGCCTGTCCAAGCGTCCGTGCAGTGGGTCACCCGCTGACTCGCAGGAGTGAACTGGTGAACCCTCGCATCCTGTAGGTCAGCACCACTCACCAAGTTCGTAGAGAACGAGGGGAGGTAAAGACCAGACAGGGTGCCAGAGGGGGCCGCCGGACACGGGAGGACAGTGGAGAAGTGAGCAAGGACAGGACCCCCAGGGGGTCTGCCAGAGAGACTGTAACTGGCCGACCAAGCGGCGTGAGTGTGGTGCGGTCTCGAAAGAAGGAGCGAGAAGCCCCCGAGTCAAGGGTGAAGGAAGGTGGGTGGGGCCGAAGCCGACGCGGTACCTGAGAGCGCAGACTCACCAGCACCTCATGAAGCACACGCACTGGCACCTAGAGCAACACCTTCACTAGCACCTAAAGCAGCAGCCTCACCAGTACCTAGAGCAGCAGTCTTAATGCCCGGGTCGGGCGGAAAACAGCGGTAACAGTCACCCTCCTCACTAATAGTCATAGCATACATGGCAGCAAGAATAGCATCAAAGTCAAGGTCAAAGATAGCTACACCCGCCCTAGACAGCTCGCCCCCAGCGAGGGATCTTAGTGGCCTCAGGGAACTGGTGGCGCCTAGCGTCAGTCAGGCGGCCAAAGCAGCGCTGGGTGGGGTGCGCACCCCCGCACTGCTCACCCGCCAGGTCGCTGGTGCGTAGGACGTAGGTGCACGGACCAGTACCCCTACCCCGCTGGCGTGCAGCGTACCACTCACGGAGCTGCTGAGGGGGGGGGATGTCAGAGGTTCGCTGCTGCTGCTGCTGCTGGCGCTGACCACCACCGGAGCCGACCCTCTCCGTAGCGCCACCCCGACCAGCTCCACCTCCTCCGCCGCCTCCTCCTCCACCGCCGCCACCTCCATCCCACCGCCACCGCCACCGCCGCCTCCGCCACCGCCGCCTCCGCCTCCGCCTCCACTGCCGCCACCTACACCTCCACCCCGGCCACCACTCCCACCACCATCCCCACCCCCTCCATTGCCTCCACCGCCACCTTCACTGCCCCCGCCAGCCCCTCCAGCGCCCTTGCCCCCTTTGCCCTTGCCGGGGCGACGTCTCCCACTAGGGGCAGACGCAGCGCCAACCGACTCGAAGCCAACGAGGTCGGCCGCAGCAGCAGAGGCAACAGAGGGCAAAAGGAGGGAGGGGAACACCCTCAAAGATGGGGGTGCGAGGGTCACCACGAGAGGCTCCTACAGCGACTATGCTCTTCTCTGCTGCTAGGAGGGCCTTCTTGAGGAGGTCAACGGTGAGTGTGGTGGGGCGAATTGAGAGGAAGTGGTCCCTGACTATGCGAAGGGAGTCAGGGAGCCGGGTGACTATGTAGTATAGGGTGATGTACATGGGGGGGGGGGGGGGGGGTTCTTGGCGCAGAACTCAGCAGGAAGCGCAGCGCAGTAGCGAGTGTCACTAGTGCGGAGGTGCGTAATGAGGTCAGCGACTGTCGGGAAGGCAGCAAGGTCAGGGAAGAGGTACGGTAGCATGAGGCGGCTCAGTGCAGCAGTGGCAGGGGAGGAGTAGCGTGCAACTACAACATCGTACAAGGTCTGAGCACTCTTGTACTGGCTAAAGTGCGCACGCTCAGAGGTAGGCAAGTGGCGACGCACAGCAAGACATGCAGCATCATCGCGTGTGGCCCACTGTGAGCGAACAGTGGCGTCAGCATCGGCAAGGGGCAGGAGAGGCACCAGAGGTGAGGTCAAAGAGGGAGAGACCGTCTGCCCTATCGCAGTGTAAGAAAAGCTGCAGGTCATCTACCCAGACGTCAAAGTCAATGGCCCGACCCTCAGCGTCAAAGGTGAGGACACCAGGGGTAGCTATGATAGCAGTAGACTAGCAGCGCAAACAGTAGGGTAAGGGCAGTGCAATGAGAGAGGCACTGCTCTTACCGGACAGGGCGGCTCGGGCGGCTCGGCGGCTCGGCAATACGGCGGCTCAGCAGCAACTGCGGCTCGGGCGGCTCGGGCGGCTCGGCGACTCGGCGGCTCGGGCGGCTCGGCGGTCAACTGCTGGGCGGCTCGGCGGCTCGGCTGCTAGGCGGCTCGGCGGCTCGGCTGCTGGGTGGCTCGGCGGCTCGGCTGCTGGGCGGCTCGGCGGCTCGGCTGCTGGGCGGCTTGGCGGCTGGTGTGGCTGGAGACGGCCGCGGCAGCAGTTGCAGGAGCTGTGGCGACTGCTGCTGCAGAGACGGCGGCGGTTGCTGCCTCAGGGACGGCGGCGGCCGGCCGCTAGGGGCCGCGAAGGGCGGCGGAGGGGCCGTGAAGGGCGGCACGAGGGGCCGCCGAGGGCGGCGACGAGCCATGAGGGGGGGTTGTGGAAGGCGGCTCGAGGGGCCGCGAGGGGGCCGTAAGGGGCCGACGGGCGGTGGGAGGAGGCCGTAAGGGGCCGTAAGGGCGGCTCGAGGGGCCGTAAGGGCGGCGTTAGGAGCCGTAAGGGCGGCACGAGGGGCCGTAAGGGCGGCGCGACGGGCGCGACAGGCCGTAAGGGCGGCGCGACGGCCGTAAGGGCGGCGCTAGGGAGCCGTGAGAGGGCCGCTAAGGGCGACGCGATGGGGCGTGAGGGGCCTAGCGAGGGCGCGACGGAAGGGAGAGCACACGGGGCGCGACTCGGGCCGGAGCGAAGCGCGCTCTGGGCAGGAAAAAACATTCGTGGTGGTGGGCCCTAGGAATCGTTCCCACTAGGGAACCTGCTCGATACCATGAGAAGAAACGAGGAATGATTGAACTATGAAACAGTTGGGTACAAGTACTAACCCTAATTGGGTTGTACCCCTTATGGCTACCCCACTACAGCCTACACAAATGTATAAGCTATAATGTCTGACACGCTCCCCCTTGTACGGTTGCACCGGCAGCGGCCCCACCAAGTCCACGTGGACCAGCTCCAAAGGATTCTTGTTCCTCCAACCACACTATGTAAGGGAAACGGGTAAACTTTGAGAGCAAACATATTTCACGGTTGTCATTGAGTGGCTGTTTTTTCAGCTTCAGATGCTTGACGACTCCATTATCTGGCGTACGTGATACGTAAAAAATATGCTGGGTGGGCAGGTAATATTTTTTTTCCGAGCAGGATAAAAAAACATGTGGGGGGAGGGGGGGGGGGGGGGGGTATGTTTCCCAAAAACACATGTCATAATTTAATTTCATAAATATCCAGAATACATCTTCGAGGCTACTTCTCCCCATACATACATCCCCACCCCACCCTCTAGATTTCCTTGCGGGGCTTTTCCAACACCGCCCCTTCCCCATACTCATCCGCCAGAACTGCATCCTCTCCTTCCGCCCCCAGCATGTCATCCTCCTCCTCATCCATGTTATAGCTAGGGGGGATAGGGGCATACGGGATGTTACCGGGCATAACCGTGCTGTCCCCATCCTTATTGTACCAATTGCGCACATCGTTCCAGTTGTGCGCAATGTAGACGAGGTCCGCAGCGGACCTGAGCCGGTTGCAGCGGGCGGTGTGGACGCCTTCCCACTGTGCCCAGCCATGTTCGCATGGGGAAGCCGAGACGGGCTGAGTGAGCACCCGGCATGCGAGGGTGGCAAGCTCAGGTACTCGGTGCTGTGCCACGACCACCACTGCACCATGGTCATCTCCCCCTTCTTCACTGCCTCCCTTGCAGATATGGCGCCTGCGTGCCAAAGCTGCCCTCCATGTTGATGTAAGCCAGCAGTGCCTCCTGCAGCACAAGGGAGGCGCGGCGAGGGGCGCCATCCTTGCCACGCCTGAAGTTTTTGTTGTCGTAGTGGCGCTCGATTTAGTCGTTGAACACCCCGCGTGCACTCCACATCGTTCCTGAAAATCCCATCCACCTGGTTGGCCGGATTCAGGATCCGGCCAACCACATGCTAGGGGCAGGCAAGGGAGTTGTCCCACCTGTCCTTCACAATCCGGGTGATCTCTGCCTTTTCCGCCCGACTCATGAAATCGCTGCATCATCCAACTTATCATTGATGTCT